>BQNB010039520.1:0-20072 GCA_026074375.1 Tanacetum coccineum
CTTTTTAAAGCTGCAGAAGCTTAATAAGCTTAAGGCTTATTTTTCTTTTCTTTTTGGGGATTTAAGCTGCAAAATAAGCTACAAAGCTAGGGAAACAGTAAATGAGCTAAAGGGAATCCTAAGTTTAAGCTAAGTTATCTAGAAAAAGCCCTAAATAAGCTAGAAATGAAATAAGCTAAAACTGAAAATGAAAATAAAAACAGAAAAACACTACTTTTAAGCTACAATTAAGCTACTCTAATAAGCAATCTAATTGAAATAAGCTGCTAAACCTAATACACCTACCTATAAGCTAAAAGAAAAAGCACTAAAATCCTAATGCTTAATGGCAAATAAGCTAGAAATGTAGGGCTGCAGTTTAGGGTTTTGCACCAGGGGAACCCACTGCAGTGGCTTAGGGGCTTATTGAGCTTATGAAAATAAGCTCTTAAGAGCTTTTTAGCCAAAACAAAGTAAAAACAGATTAAAAGGGGTGACTAGTGAGCTTATATTCAAAACTTGGGAGCCTAAGGTTTAATTAAAACTGCTGAACAAATGGCTTAAAAATGGCTATTCTCAAAAAAAATACATACAAACTCTTTGACTTGTTACTTGGTGATGGTTAAAAGGACAGAACAAGGATTGGTAAATGGCTAGAAACAACAACTACAAGCACACAAACAATGTGCTTAAGCTGCTTAAGCAGCTTAAGCCTTTAAGCTCAAGTTGGCTTTTTGAAAATTTGACAGATTACAAAAGGATGCATAAAAAATTATTTTTACACTAAAAATTGTGTTTAAAGTGGCCCAATAAACCTCACACACTCAGCCAAAGTTGGCTGAGTGGTGTTCACCCATGGAAAACCCAATTTGACCCATTTTAAGGTCTAACCCAAACACCCCCTTAAATATATAAAATCGGTTTTTTTTACTGATTTTTATGAAATAAAGGCTTAGAAAATTGATTAAAAGTAGAGTTTAACAATGCTAAAACATTCTTACACAATTTAAACAGAATCAAAGGACTTAAATGAGACTTGGATTTTTGACAAATGCAATAACACAACAAACTCTTGATTTTTTTATTAAAGCTGAAAGTAGTACAACATAAACTTAAGAATAAACTGAGTATAATATTTTAAAGCATACTGAATTAAAATTAAACTAAGAAAAGTAAAAAACAGGGGTGTGGTTGCTCCGGCTTGTTCTTCTAGCTTTTATACAAGCTCTTTTTCTTCTTTTTGACTTGGGAAGTGTTTGCTGTGGAGTAGGATGTCCCTCCAATCAATCCTAACCCTTTATTTGCTTCTCTTTAATCTCAGCCATGGAAGGGGATCGGGTTTTGTGATTGTTGAACTGGAAAGGGTTTGTAGGGGCATTGGGTTGTGGGGAAAGGTGAGGATGAGCTGTGGTAGGTACTTGAGAGGTGGTTTGGGGCTTAAACTGTGGGGAATGGGGCGGTTTAGTTTTGGCGGGTACATGGGAGGGTACAGTTCTTGGTACGCAGGTTTAAAAGACAAGTTTGGAGATGATGCAATTTAAGTCCCTCACCTTTATATCTCTTTTCATTTTCTCTTCAGCTCCTTTTTAGTTATAAAAAGGAGTTTGGAGTTATACACAAATGGCCCTTGTGGTTTATAACTAAAAGGAAACAAAGAAAGTTTTGGCTAATTACAACAATGGTCCCTGCTGTTTTATCTTAAAAGAAATAAAGAAGTTTTGAAAAGTTGCAAAAACAGCCCTTGTGTTTTATTTTTCTAATTTTCTTAATAAAACAACTTTCAAAACTTGGCAATTTTGGCCCTTTTTTCTTTATTTTTTCATTTTTAATTATAAAACAAAGTTTTAAAATTTACATTTTTGGTCCTTGTGTTTTATAAAAAAGTAGTTTTGGGCTTTTGTTGGGCTTGGGCTTGTATTGGGCCCACTGGGTTTGGGTTTGGGCCCAATAAGGTACAGGTTTGGTATTTGGGCTTTTTCAAGCCCAATAAGGTGTAGGAGTGGGTTTTGTGTGTACAATGGCTGAGATTGGCTGTAACTGGGCTAGGATTGGGCCTTCAAAGTCTTCACAGTCTTTGTCAATTGCACACAAATGGGCTGTTGTAAATGATTGAGGGCCCATTTGGTCTTCACAGTCTTCATAGATATACTATTGGGCTTTCCCGGCCCATCAGATGGGTAAAGATTGCATTCAATAGTATTCTTCAGTTCCGGCTCCGGTTTGACTGCTGATTCTTCAGTATTGACTCTGACTTTGGCATTTTTGGACTTTGGCCTTGATTTTGCACAGTCTTTTCCATTCCATGCTCAGTTTTGTCATTTTGGCTTGGTTTTCTGTCTTTTTGTTGATATCCACTTCCTGCACAATACAAATGCAAAACAAACATATATTTGGCAGTTTTTTGTCTGTTTTTGGTCATTTAAGCTCGTTTTTAGAGGTAAAAGATATGTGTAATTAAGCACTTATCAATATCCCAGTCTCTTCGCGGTTGATGCTTACAACCCGGAGACTGCCAAAGCATGCTATTTTAACGCGGTTAAAGCCCTTAAGGACGTAGATTTCCCCTTGGTAAGTTTGTTGAAGTCTAAGAAGGATGCTGGGATGGATGAGGTTCTAGATAGCTTCCTACTGGATGGACCCCTTGCTTGCCTTCCGGAAGCTGCTTATCTACAGCCATGCATTGAGCAGCTTTTCGTTCCTATTCACTATGCTGGTGATACAACGGTCGTCGGGGAAACTTCCCTGTCCATTGCTTTGATAAATGTCCATGCCCGTGCTGAGGGGGACAAGAAGCATGTTGTGGCTCTCCGCCGACTGATGATGGATATAGTCTCTGCTCATCTGTCTTCCCAGACTTGGGTGGGTGAGGCTAGTACTTCTGCGGCCCCTCTCTCTGTCGAGGATTATGATGAAGAAGACACAGATGAGGCCCTGGGAAGCGTCGTTGTCGTCCCTAAGTTTGAGACTTGTCACTTTTAGCTTCATTTTTGTATGTCGCGGCCGTGTGTGGCTATTTCTTTTTTTGGCTTGTAAAAAATGTGAATGTGTACTTTTTTACCGCGGCCGTATGTTGGCCTTTTTGTTGCGGTTTCTAGCTTTAACACGTATGTTGCTACCTTTTTATTATTAATGTTGTACGTTCATAATAGATAGTCTTATGAATATTTACGGGTTATCCTCCTAGTGTCGGGTTTGCAATACCTCTTACACACCTGAGCTAATTTTGAGGTTTCTCAACCTTTATTATACGTTATAATAAAATTATGAAGCGTGGCTCCTTACGTGCGCGTCTTAACAATTGATATAACTTTGCCAAGTCAAAATAATTTTAGGACTTAAAACTTGTGAGGGTAGCTAATCCCCACTTTTTCATTAAGATTTAAAAGACAATACAAATAAAGGAAAATTGAAATATTACCCTCCGAAGCATCATACGTGCTGGGCGGGTGCTTACACTTCATGTATATAACATTTTTTAAGATTACAGATGTTCCATGTTCGCGAAAATTCATTCCCTTTGCGATCTTTAAGCTTGTATGCTCCTTTTCCTAATGCTTCCGTGACTTCATACAGTCCTTCCCATTTAGGTCCAAGTTTACCTCCGTCTGTGGCGTGGCTTGCGTCATTGTTACGGTAGACTATGTCCCCCGGTTTGAAGCTTGTGCTGCGGACTTTGGAGTTGTAGTATTTTTCCATCTTAGCCTTGCTTTTCGCCTTTTGAATTGCTGCCTGCTCTCTTTTTTCCTCTATGAGGTCCAAACTTATTCCCAAAGCTTCATCGTTTCTTGTCAAGTCTACTCCCGCAGTCTGGAGTGTTGGCATGCCTATTTTCGCTGGTATAACTGCTTTCGTGTCGTATGGTAGTGAAAACGGTGTCTCTCCATTGCTTGATTTGATCATGGTGCGGTGTGCCCATAGGACGTGTGAGAGTTCTCATATCCAATCCTTGCTTCTTTCATCCAATCGAGCTTTGATTCCTTCTCTCAAACTTTTGTTTGCTCTTTCGACCAATCCATTTATTTGTGGATGCTTCACAGAGGCAAAACACTGGCGGATACATAGTTTTTCACACCAGTCTTTGAATGGGTTATCATGAAACTGTTTTCCATTATCTGATATAATCTCCCCTGGTAGTCCTAATCTGTAGACGATGTTGTCCCATACGAATTTCTTCACTTGATTACCCGTGATAGTCGCGACAGGCTTTGCCTTAATCCATTTGGTAAAGTAGTCAATGGCTACAATAAAAAATTTGACTTTGCCTGGACCTTTCGGGAAAGGTCCGGCTATGTCGATCCCCTATTTGTAGAATGTCCATGGAGACGTGATGGGGGTTAAGTTCTGCTGTAGATTTCTTGGGATGGGGCGATGGACTTGGCAGTCATTGCATTCCCTTATTAATTTACGCGTGTCTGTGTGCATCGTTGGCCAGTAATAACCTGTCCGGATAGCCTTAGCGACCACGGATCTAGGACTGAGTACATGCTGCAATATTCTTTGTGTATTTCTCTAAGGACGTAGTTTGCTTGAAGTGGTCCGACACACCAGAGCCATGGTCCCAAGAAAGATTTCTTGTATAAGGTTCCATTGATCACGACATACCTGGATGCCTTGCGATGTACCGCCCTTGCTTTCTTTTTGTCATTTGGAAGGACTTCCTTTGTGAGGTACTCGCATATGGGTGTCATCCATGTGTGTCCTTCCTCCTCCACTATAGCGAGGACTTCCTTCTCATTTATAGACTTTTCATTTAGTTCCTCCACAAGTACTTGCTTGCTAAGATGTGCGAAGCTTGTAGATGCAATTTTGCTTAGGGCATCCACCTTCTTGTTCTCGCTCCGCGGTACTTGCTTGATGGAAAATTCTTTGAAGTTACTTGTGAGCGTTTTTACCTTTTCCAAGTACTGGACCATACCTGACTCCTTTGCAACGTAAGAGCCATTGACCTGGTTGGCTACAAGCCGTGAGTCTACGTTTGCTTGAAGGTTTTTTACACCCATTTGTTCTGCGATCCGGAGACCGGCTATTAATGCTTCATACTCAGCTTCGTTGTTGGTGGCCTCAAACCTAAACCTCATGGCGTATGTGAATTCGACCCCTTCCGGGTTTGTTAGTATTAGCCCGGCTCCGGAACCATCTATACAGGATGACCCATCTGTGAACAAAGTCCAAGGTTCCGGTAGTTCTTCTGGTTCTGTCATGAGTTCATCCGGGGATTCTTCCTCCGGTCGTTCCACGATAAAATCCGCCAATATTTGTCCTTTGATCGATATCCTTGGCCTGTATTGGATGTCATATCCTTCTAGCTCAAATTTCCACTTTAGCATCCTTCCGGTGATTTCTGAGTTTGACAGCAGTTGTTTTATCGGCTGATCTGTGATTACAACAATTGTGTGTGCCTGGAAGTATCTTTTCAGCCGCCTGCTTGCGCTGAGCAAGGCTAACACCAGTTTTTCCATGGGGGTGTAGTTGATCTCCGGCCCTCGTAGGGCGCGGCTCACAAAGTACACTGGCATTTGCTTGCCCTCCCTTTCGGTCATTAAGACTGCACTAATAGCTTCCTTGGCCGCGGCTAAGTATATGATTAGCTCCTCCCTTTCCTTTGGTGCGGTCAGCATTGGGAGATCCGCGATGAGTTTCTTCATCTGTCTGAAGGCTATCTCGGCTTCCTGAGTCCATTGGAAATCACTCTTCTTTGTGCACTTCTTTAGGGTTTTGAAGAACGCCAATGATTTTTTAGCTGATTTTGACAGAAATCTGTTTAAACTTGCTAATTTCCCATTCAGCTTTTGTACATCTTTAAGGCATCCCGGAGACGGTAAGCTAATACTTTCAGCCCGTCAGCATTTACTTTATAGCCCAAGAACATCCCCTCTTGCATTCCAAAGGCGCACTTTTTTAGATTTAGCTTCATGTTTATTTGCCGGAGAGTTTTGAATGTTTCTGCTATGTCTTGGATAATTTCTTCTTCGGTGGTTTTTGTGACCAGGTCGTTGACTATACTATTCAGGTTGGTTCCGATCTGCTTTTGGAACGCCCTGTCTACTAAGCGTTGATAGGTTGCCCTGACATTATTTAGGCCGAACGGCATCTTTGTGTAACAGAATATCCCTTGGCTCGTGATGAATGTTGTTTTTTCTTCATCTTCCTCTGCCATTTTGATTTGGTGGTACCCTTTATATGCGTCCAGGAAGCACTTGAAAGGGTATCCGCAGAGAGACTCTACTTTCCAATCTATCTCCAGCAGGGGGATATCATCCTGAGGAAGGCTTTGTTTAGTTCTTTGAAATCCAACCATTCGCCAGCTCCCATCGTGTTTCTTGACCATGATCGGGTTAGATAGCCAGCTGTGATAATGGACTTCTTTCATGATTCCGGCGCTTGCCCCCTTTTCTTTTGTCTGATAGGTAGGCATCCTTCTCGGACATTTAGGCGGTGCTCCGCAATGTGTAACACCCCCAAAAATCACAACACGCGTGGATACCACTCGGGGTGCTACTTCGTAGTCCGTACGCACAAGTTACAGAAAATGACCTTAAATGGACGTTTTAAATAAAGTGTCATATTCTATTTAATAAAAATGTCAGAGTTACACAGGTTCGTTTATAATGTATTAGAAAACCTTGTCAAAACGTTTGTCAAATGGTATCATGTTAATAAGATCAAAAATATATCTGCAGACTCGAATGATTTGGAATTCTGTTTGATGATTACAAAACCTTATATGCAACAATAAAGAAAAGAAGAAAACAACAGGACTTTAAGATGTATTATTGGTTAGCTTAATATGTAAGCTAGGGTTTTAGTGTAAAACCTAGTCCCTCTAATATATAAAGTGGGGGTGGGCGTATGGTTAGGAATCATCCAGAATAGAATTAGGTCTTCTCCCAATCGAAAAGAGTTAATAGTTATCGATAGTTAGTCTATCCCCAAAGATCATTTTTGATCTTGGGGTAAGTGATTAATAGAAAACCTTGTTTAGTAATATTGTGTACTTATAATTTCCGCTGTGCATATCAATATTACTGATCCTAGATGTGCTAGATCGAGGTTTAACAATTGGTATCAGAGCGGGTTGCTCTTGATATCTAGGATTCAAGGTTTTATGGTCGAAGAATGAAGAAGAAACCGTAAATTCGTATATGGTTTTTATGTTCGTTACTTTCTGGGCAGCTGTGGTAAAACGGTCATAACTTTTTCGTTAACCGTTGGATCGTAATGAAATTTTGAACGGAGGTTCTACACATATATATCTATAATCTGACCGGAGCGATCGTCAAGATAAGCTTTTGATAAAAAGTTATGCTATGATGAATTTGGCTGCAGAAAATGTATTTTTCACGTTTTTTTTATCTATGGTATGCAACAGTTAGTAAATATTGGGTTTTCTTTGTTCATATGACTATCGTGTGGGATGATTGTTATTTGTTTCTACTGCCAACGCTGCCAAAGAAGATATTTAATAGTGCTACGTGTTCCAAACTTAATACTGGTAGGGTATTTGATTTAGTACTGCTACTGTTCAAATATTAATTCTGGTTTCGTGGTTAATACTGGTCACTTTAGATTAATACTGGTTGTATCAAAGTTAAGTCTGGTGGCTACAATATTAATTCTGGTGGAGTTAGCAACACAACAGCGACAGAACAGCGACAGACAAAGTGTCACTAACAGTCATGGGAGGAAGGAGACCTCAAGATAGTGACGGATTCGCGACAGATCAGTGACAGAAATTTGTGTCACTAACAGCAGATAGTGACAGATTTGGGACAGCAAAAGAGTCATATTGGCTGATTGGTTAAGTCTGTTGGTTTTGCTAGTTAATTCTGCTAGCCTTGTCCGATAAAGCAAGTTAATTCTCCTAGTGTTATACGATATCGGACGACACACACTTATTGGACGGATTTGGATCTTGAATGATAATGGCTTGTTGTGGAAAGTATTATGAAAGACATTTGATGCGATGACCTTTTAATCAATTATGTGACAAGGGTACCCTTTTTGTTCGTAGATCGCCGGATGAGGCAACGGTACAAATAAGGAATACAAGCAGATCGCCGGATGAGGCAGCAGTCACATGAGAGAAGATGATGTTGTTGCACTTAGATGTTTCTCATTAATTATAACTATTTGAAGCCAACACGGACGCATTTGGGTCTTGAATAGTGATTATTTTTTATGAAGATTGGTTATTACTTGTGTGTTGTTGTAGTTGATTTTCACAGGTGCGTGTCTTATTATATCTCAAATGGCTGACAACATTTTGAGGTAACTTGTTTGTGCTTAAATGGTGTTGACGAAGACTTGACGAATCTAGCAAACGTGTACGATCTATCTTATGGTGCTTACTACGTACATTTGCTATCACTTTAAGGAGTTACGTTGTTGTGCTCAGTGTCTCATATAGAAGATGAGGATTTTTGTCAGAGTGCGATCTACATATATTTTGGTACTTGGTATAGTTCGACGGTCATGTGGATCGTGAAGACTAAGTCACAAGCCTGGGAATTCTTCTTCTTCACAAATTGGTAATACTCATTTTCTTCATTAATATTTACAGCTTGGTGACTCTAAGGATCGTGGTACAAAGAGATGGTTATCACTTAAGGGGAAGTGCTTATTAGTTGCTTATCTACACGAAGACCCCTATTGGATGATTACAAAAAGGGGAAGAAGCTTCATGATTTGCAGCTTATTATGAGTGGTGACATACAGAAAGATCTTAAGTCAAGGGGAAGCTTTGTTTCTTCACGAAGTTTGTTTTGTAATATCAAATAGGGGAAGATTGTTGGGAATTCTGATTTGATGATTACAAAACCTTATATGCAACAATAAAGAAAGAAGAAACAACAAGGACTTAAGATGTAATATTAGGTTAGCTTAATATGAAAGCTAGGGTTTTATTGTAAACCCTAGTCCCTCTATTATATAAAGAGGGGGTGGGCGTCTGGTTTAGAATCATCCAGAATAAAATTAGGTCTCTCCCAATGAGAGTCTAATAGTTATCATAGTTAGCCTATCCCCAAGATCATTTGATCTTGGGGTAAGTGATTAATAGAAAACCTTGTTTAGTAATATTGTGTTCTTATAATTTCCGCTGTGCATATCAATATTATTGATCCTAGATGTGCTAGATCGTGGTTTTACAAATGCTCCTAATGCTCCACTAGCAAAATAGTAACCTGAAAAATACATGCTAAAACGTCAACAATAATGTTGGTGAATTCATAGATTTAAGTAAAAGCAGTGTTGAAATAATTTAAGAAATATTTCCGTAGAAAAAGACAGCATTAAACATTTAAAAGTGTCGTTCGAAATTCAGGTAGTGATTTAATAAGTCAAGAATATTAAAAGTGGACAACAAAGATTTAAGTGATGGTGACTAAGTACGCTATTCTGAAGTCAAATACAATTCAAGGTAGAAAGAGAAACAAATTCACCAAGTCTAATATATATATTGCACTAAGTCATGACCCCTGAAGCCTTAACTGTCTGTCAGCCTAAATAGGCAGGGTGTCTGCCAAAACAAACCTACAGTTCTCTAATTGTTAAATGCACCATGATCAACTTGTGACCAAAATTCTGTGGGGATTGGTTAGTCCTGATCGATTATACAAAACACTTGCGCTCAATGTAATAGCAATTGACGGTTCATGATTATTAGGACTTAGATGACACTGTGGTAACTTAGGCACTAATAATCAGGCAATAATCTGATGCATACGTTTAAAACACTTGTGTCCGTAGTAAATAATCATGTTGTTCGAAATTCACGAATTTCAAATATAGGTATTCACGATCTCAAATCATATAGTAAACAAATCAAGCTTTAGTAAAAATGTCAAGTTAATGCTTAAGTAGTAAAATAAAATAGAATCAATAACTTTACTTAGGAACAACGAGCATGTATTCCCCTCGCGGGTTATAAAACATTGAAAAGATTGTAATGCGAGGATATGAACTCACATCGATGTGAGAACGATGGGCAAAATTGCCTTATAAGCACAAGCACGAAGTAAAACCGGGACGGTCGACCAAGGAAGATGCAGCTTAAACTTAACGGCGAAGGCCATCTAGCCTAGGATGTTGAGTTTGGGTTTTCGATGACTGGTTAACATCAAGCGCACGTGATAAAATTTAGATTTTCAAGTTGTAATAGTTTGGTGGTTGGTTAAATAAAATAAATCGAAAGATAAACGCAAAGTATGTAATATATTATGAATGAACAAGTGTATAATACAAATCGTAAATTATATGACAAAGACAAACAATCCAAAGATTTATGTGAAGTATATAACACTTCATAAAGTTTATTTAGAACGTGGGAAAATAATTAAAACAACTCATTTCGACAGTTTTCGGAAGTCACTAATTTACTTTTAACAGTTCTCGTAAAAAATTAAACACACGTTTTAAGTACGAATCATGTAGCGATGTTTGTAAAGCTTTTGCAAAAGTTATGATTATTTTTAAGTCGGATATATAAAATAATATTTTATAAAAATAGTATTTCGTTTCTTTGACGGGTCTTAGGTATTCTAGTTGTTTCATTTACAAAAGTGTAGTTATCGTTCGTTTATCTGGTGATTGTATAATTACAAATTTACGATCGTAAGACTATATAACTTCGTCTTTTATTATTTATAATGAAAATTTATTAAGTATATAACTTTTTATAATTCGGCATTAATACGATTCGTATACCTCGTTTCCCATTTTCGCAAAACTCACGTTTTCCTTAAATCAATATATGTTGTATTTATTCGCGTTTAAAAACATTTCAAACACCCGCGTGTTTTGGATATAATTACTATTTTATATTTTTTTTTTTATTTTTTAAATTTATATATTATAATATATATATATTACTATATATAATATATATATATTTATAATATAATATATATTTAATATATATTATATATATGTTATTATGTCTAAACTAAACAAAATAATAAATATCATATTTATTTAACCATTTTAAACCACCAATATATATCATGTTTTTAATATTTATAAAACCTTACGTTATATTTATTTGTCGTTTTATATGAACCAAACGCACCCTTTTTGTCTGTTACGATTAAAACCAAACGCACCTATAGCAATTATGTCTATTCCAACGCACGCCTAATAGCAAATTCTGCACAACCAAACACCCTCTTATAGTTTTCTGTTACGCCAAACTCCCCCTTTGTGGCGTAACTGTCAAACCAAACACCCCTGTTCGGTGTTATCCCGCAAACCAAACGAACCCTTGTGGGCTGTCACAGCCAAACGCACCCTCTCGGTGTGTAAACCACAAAAACCACGCGCACCCTTGCGGTTACCCTAAATCCAACGCACTTTTGGGCTTTTACGCAACAAACGCAGCCCGTGTGGGTATAAGAACACCCAAACGCACCACAATGGTGCGAACACGGGTTCCAAACGCACCCTTGTAGGGGTTTTATAAACCAACCGCACCCTAAGGGTGTTTACAGCTAAGAACAACACCCTTTTCGGTGTTGAGCCAACCAAACGCACCTTGTGGTGCGGTGGCTGCCAAACGCACCCTATTGGGTGTTGTCAATTTTAAACGCACCTCTTTGGTGGTAGCGGGGACATGGTGGTGACGATGGTGATGTTGTTTAGATGGTGGTGGTGTGGCTGAGCCGCGACTATGGTGGCTGGGGTGGGGAGGCAGCGGCGGTGGTAATGGATAAAGGTGCGTGGTGGCGAGTGAGTGTGGGGATCAGATAGATAGGGTGATGGGGAGTATTTTTGGATTCAGCCGGAAAAGTCACCAGAAAAGTTTTCCGGTGGCCGGAGCTGGTGGCCGGCGACGGACCGGTGGGGGGGGGGAGAGAGATAAAGGTGTGTGTGTTTATATGTTATGAAAATGAAAAAAAAGTTTATAAAACTTTTATATATATATAAAAGATTAAATTGAAATAGAAAGTGTATAATAGTTTAGGGTAGATTGTGTAAATATTTCACAAGGACCAGAAGTGTAACTTTTGTAATGTAATGGTTCGGGTCTCGTTTGGACGACTTAACGGATGATTCGAGTCACGAAACTTGCGTCATTTTTTTGAAATCATTTTTCTGATAAAAATAAGTATTTACTTGACAGTATTTCATAAATATTTTTATAACATTTATAAAAATATTTGTTATTTATTTAGTGACCCGGTTATGCCTTGTCCAAAAATAAAATAAAATAAAATAAAATAAAATTTTAACCCGAATATTTGCGTTTTTAAATAAACGCTTTTGAACAAAAAATGAAGTAATTTATTAAATATTTTTATTTAATAAAAAGTGATAACTAAATATAATTTAATTATTTTTGTGTCGGTACTCGTCGTTCTCGTTTTTAAATCAAAAATAATTTGAAAACCGTAAATTTGTAAGGAGAGATGTGCAATAATTAAATATGATTTTATTATTTACAATTGAGTTTTTTTAAATAATTTACCGGTTAGTGATTATCGTTTTTAGTTGGCAATAAATGGTCAATAGGGTCAAGTCAATCAGGACCCAAAAAGTCAAAGGGTAAAATAGTCATTTAAAGGTCTGAAAATTACCGGTTGTTACACTATGTGCCGCGAAACGCCCGTCATGTCTGCTGGCCTCCAGGCAAAGACATCCAGGTTTTGTCTGAGCAAAGCACATAGTTCTTTGCGTCCCTTTTCTGTTAGGGTAGATCCTATGGCTATTGTTTGCTCAGGGTATTCAGGATGAATGGCCACTTTTATCTTCTCCTCCAACACCTGACTGGTCACGGGGTGTTGTGCGTTAGGTCTGGAGATCATTGCACATTCCATCGAGATGACTCTGCTACTTTGTATCGTCATCATTCCTCCTTTGACTGGGAAGTTTAACATTCCGTGTGTCGTGGATGGTACGGCACAGATCTTTCTTATACCCGTTCTACCTATTATTCTATTATGTTGGGATGGTGACCTGATAACCATGAAGTTCATCCATGCGGAAGTGGAATGCTCTTCGTCACCTATCTTTACTAGTAAGGATATCTGGCCTATCGGCCAAATGGTTTCTCCAGTGAATCCTATGAGTGATGTGGTAGCTGGGATCATCTGGCTTCTTATTTCTGGCCGGATGTTCGTATAGAACTTCTGAGGATGCTCCTCCATCCACGTATATCCGGTATACGAAGTGCCCTCCTATTTTAGCTTCGATGTTCATTGGTCCTTACGTTCCATCTTCCTCCCCTAAAGACAGAAAAGAGATTACTATCTCCGGAGAGAAATTCTGGGTGATCATTTGTTTGGCTACCCCCTCCTATGGTTGAATCATCAAGATGACTAGGGGCTTGTCTTTTCCGGCTGTTTCCCCCTTCTTTAGTGTCTTTGGCTTGTCATTCTGTTTTAATTCTTTAATGAATTGTGACAATTTACCTGACTTAATCATCTCGTCTATTTGCTTCCTTAGATGCATGCATTCGTCCGTGCTATGCCCTGTATCCGCGTGGAATTCACAGTACTTGTTTGGATCCTTTTTTTCCACAGGAGCGGTGGTGGAGCCTTGAATTTTCCTTTTTCTAAAGCGAAAATTTCTTTTAGGGTTTTCGTAAGGAGTGAAAACCTATCTGGCTTCCGATCCGACCTTTGCTTGTTTTTGAAACCCTTTTTGAAGTTTGGCTTGTTTCCTTCTTATGGTTGTCTCCACGGCGCGGGTGCTTTTTTCCGACTATAACTGAATGCGGCGACTTCCCCTTGCAAAAAAGACGTAGTCACCCTGTATATTTCGTCCATTGATCTCGGGATTTTCTCGTATAAATGTTTTATCAACTCAGGGTGGGTTATCCCGTGCATGAATCCAGAGATCTTCATGCATTTCGGTGCTTCTTCCACATCCAGGACTTCTGTTTTGTATCTTTCCATAAAGTCCTCAGTAGATTCTCCATTTCTTTGCTTGATATGGTGTATTTCCACCAGATCTTTGATGTGTTTTGTTTGTTGTAGATAATTTTCCCTAAATGTTGCTCTTAGATCTTCATAGCTGTCAATGGATTCTTTTAGGAGCTTGTCGAACCAAACCCTAGCATTTCCAGTGAGCGTTGAGTTAGACATATGGCACCATGTTGGCATTGCCCACCTCTTTGTTTTTGCACCAGACTGGAATAGCTTTAAGTGGTCTTCTGGATCCCCGCTTCCATCGTATGACTTGACGTGGCTAGGCATCCTTGTCCTTGGGAAATCAAAATGTCGGATCCGAGGTGTGAAAGGGTTTCTTTCCTCACACGTCCAAGGCTAAGAGAGATCATCTTCGTAGGCGTTTGACCTGTGCCTCCTTGATTTGGATTTCTAGTGACCTCCCTCGCTGTCATCACTCTTTGAATGTCTGCTGGTTCCTCGTGATGATGTGCCCCTGTGATGATGCTTCATTGGTTGCACCTCGGTTCCCTTTGCGTGGGGACTCTGGTGGCGGCCGTCAGAATGTGCAGATGCGCTTTGTTCTTTCCCTCCCAACCTATTGAATATGCCACCTTCCTTCCGCGGCCTGGGCCGAGGTGAAGGAGATCTGTTTCGTCTGAGTCTTTTGAAGACACTGGAAATTGGTGATGGGCTTCGGGAGTGCTTACTTCCAAGCCTCCTTCTTGGCTCTGTTCGGGCGGTTGTCGTCTTGGATTCGGAGTAATGTGACTCTTCATGATTTTTTGGGTTTTTTCCCGATTCATCACCGTAGAGTAGGCGTGCCTTCACCGCGTTGAGCTTATCTTGCTGCTCTTTTTCTTTTTTCATTTTTTCAGCGATGAGCGGCAACAGTTGGTGGTAGTTTTTGTCACACAGTTCTCTTAGGACCTCGTCGGACGTAGGCTCCTCGAGACCTTGTAGTCTTTGCTAGATGTGGTGTATTCCAACAGGTCTTGATGTGTTTTGTTTGCTGGAGATAATTTTCCCTGAATGCTGCTCTTAGATCTTCATAGCTGTCAATGGATTCTTTTGGGAGCTTGTCGAAGCAGACCCTAACATTTTCAGTGAGCGTTGAGTTGAACATATGGCACCACGCTGGCATTGCCCACCTCTCTGTTTTTGCGGCAGACTGGAATAGCTTTAAGTGGTCTTCCGGATCCCCGCTTCTGTCGTATGTCTTGACATGACTAGGCATCCTTGTCCTTGGGAAATCGAAATGCCGGATCCGAGGTGTGAAAGGGTTTCTTTCCTCACACGTCCTAAGCTGAGAGAGATCACCTTCCTAGGTGTTTGACATGTGCCTCTTTGATTTAGATTTCCAGTGACCTCCTTCGCTGTCTTCACTATTTGAGTGTGGCTCTCTGTTGTTTATCGGGGCGATGTGCCCCTGTGATGATGCTTCCTTGGTTGCACTTCGGTTCCCTTCGCATAGGAACTGTGGCGACTGTCAGAGCATGCGGATGCGCTTTGTTTTCCCCCCAACCTATTGAATACACCACCCTCCTTCCGCGGCCTGGGCCCCGGTGAAGGAGGTCTGTTTCGTCTGAGTCTTCTAAAGACACTGGCAATTGGTGATGGGCTTCAGGAGTGCTTACTCCCATGCTTCCTTCTCGGCTATGTCCGGGCGATTGGCGTCTTGGATTCGGAGTAGTGCGACTCTTCGCGATTTCTTGGATTTCTTCCGGATTCATCATCGTAGAGTAGGCGTGCCTTTACTGCGTTGAGCTTATCTTGCTGCTCTTTTTCTTTCTGCATTTTTTCAGCGATGATCGGCAACAGTTGGTGGTAGTTTTTGTCGCACAGTTCTCTTAGGACCTCGTCAGACGTAGGCTCCTCGAGACCTTGTGGGCCACTTCTTCTCCTGGTGTTCCGCACGGCGGACGTGGGAATGGTCGGGGTGTGCATTTCGCGAGTGCTCATGATGAGTATTTTAGAAAACGTGGTTGTGTTCGTGTCCCACGGATACGCACTTGACAGAGCTTTAGTAAAACATTTACACATGCATTTGTTTTGTTTTGAGACATGAAGCTAATTAAAATCCAAAAATGTTGACTGAAATAAAGTTTTCTATGAGTCATGCAAGACACAAATAGACTCACTTGTCTTGGTAAGTTTAAAGGTTGCTAACAAGATTGATTAGTGGTAACAAAACAAAATCTGTGCACTATCGTCTTATTTTTCTTGTTGTTTACGCATGTGTATTCTTTAAAGGTTTCAAAGATTTTTGAAAAAATCTATGTATTCTTTAAAGTGCTGGTGGAATGTTAAACATAGTTTCTTTCTTTTATTTTTCCTAACTAACGTACAATTTTTTTCCTTTCAAAAACTATATATTGTGAGGGTCGGAACGGTCCCTAACTAATCCGGTGAGACCGTGTACATTTGAGTTATAAAGACTCACCCTTCATGGGTAACTCAAACTCATTTTTACCCATTTTAAAACTATATATTACGTCTTGTTTCCTCTATTTTGAAACTTTTGTTTACCAAACCATAGTATTCCGTATGAAACATGTTTCATGCACTTTTTTTTTGGTAAAGGGGAACATCTCCGGTAAAATATATTACTCTAAAAAACCAATTAAGTACAATGGAATGTGGCTGAAGTATCACATTAACCTTAAGCTAAGAAACTTGAACAACCCCTAAGGCTACTTGGGGGCATACCCCAAGCACTTCATGTTAATATTTGTAGCAAAAAATCGAATATGTTATTTGAACATCGTAAACCCGATCACTTGATCATTACTTTTAATAAAGGTAATGCCCACTACAAAATATGTTATAAGAGGAACCATCAATTTTATTGTGGAGCATTCTGAGCTTGCCACGTAGGCATAAACAGTATGACACTATTACACCATCTCCTCAATTCTTTTCTTATAACCCGTATTTTACTCAACCATTATTTTTAAATACCTTATTTCTTTGATTTTTCTCTCTCTCTAACCTTTAAGTGCATCCAATCTTTACAGGCACTTTCAAATTGCTTCAAGCTTATACTATGTAATAATTAGTTTTATTAATTTTCTCTCGTTTAATGAGTGGTTGAGTATTTCATAAGTTTTTTTTTAAAGATTGAACAAATAATTGGTTTTTTATTGTGTTTTATGCTTGGATTTCAATAGTTTGCGCTTTATATACTTATTTTCAAGCATCGGAAGTTGGGGGTTACAGCCTTGGTGTAGAGATATGGTATGGAGGATAGTTAATGAAGAAAACAATCCTATATTATATATGGTGTATGAGTAAGTATCGGTTACCAAAATTGTGGTCTCCACTATCAGTATATGAGGTATAGTATAGCTCTATATTATTATGTTGTTGTATGTGGTATTTAAGTTTTACTGTAATTTATTTGATATAATCGCATTCTACATTCACAGTTCACGAGCTATGAGACATTTAACTACTTATTACTCCATATATTCAAAACATGGTGACACGATCAGTAAGTATTATAGTTGTTGCCTCGTGGTAATGGCCATCGACCCATCATAAAGCAGAGAGGGCAGAAGAACATGAAGCTCGGTAGTTATGACTATGTACGTAGATAATATGCATATACATGTATATATAATAGGGTCAAATGTATTTTTGTTTTCACTTACAAATTTGCAAAGTTGATGTACCTATATAGGATGGAACCTTTAAAATTAAATAATTTGTATGATATGTTTTGTTATGCTACAACTTATGATAATATGAATTTCTCTACATTTATAATGATGATTACATGTTAAACTACTAAGATTATCATTATTTGTATTAAATGTTGATTTTAATCAAATAATGTACATGATTTATGTAGGTTGAGCTTTAAAATTATAGGAGATGACGAAGATGAAAGCTAAAAGATAAGGTACAAATCTTGTTCATGCTATCATATTTTCTTCCCCAAATGAGAACCTTTTGTTTTACTCTAATTAATACATCATCCTTGGATACAACTAATAATGAAGATGAAGCCATTCCCTTACACTACGGTGGCCCGGGTAGTATTTTAGTAAAGGTTTTCAACTATATTCTTCTTACATTACTATGCTTCCATTGATTAACAACTTTCTCATTTTGCTTTTCTTTTTTGCTTAATGTTTTTTTCTTGCAACGAAGGGTCTCCACTCAACAAGACAAGCTTAGCTTGCGCTGATTTTTGTTTTTGGTATTGTTTGTTTATAATAAATACGTACTTTCACTTACTTGTTGTCGCTATGTTCAGGTTTATATTTATGACCACAACTAGAGTGTTTGAATAAGGAAGGATGCCGTGATTGTCGTCATCTATAAGAAAAGAGGAGATGATGTACAAAGAATGTCACAAGTAGAAACTTGTTTATTCGATATTGAAGAATCAAAATTTTAAAATAACTAAAAAACAAAAATAAGTTAATACTTTAAATGTAAGGTTATTTTTTACTTTCTTAAAAGAAGTGTGACCATTTTGTAACATTTTTGTCTATGTATGTCATCATTTAAACCTTTTTAATCTGACGAATGATATTAATATTATGGCATCAAACAATGTAGAAAGCCACATAAAAAAAGTCTTCTTAAATTGGCACCATAATAGTGGACTATGTTTGAATAATCATTTTTTAATAAAAATTAATAGCTTGTACACATTGAGTATAATGACAATGGTCATTTTCTCAAATATTTGTACATTTTTACTGTATCTATGACTTTAGATTTGTGGAGTGCACCAAACATACAACAAACAGTGTATGAGATGGGGTGCTACTATTGGTACCCCTGGCCTATTGGTACCCCTGGTCTATAAAAAGTACGGATGTTTCGTACTTTTTGGTCTTTTTGTCCTCTTTTTTACAGTGCAACGTAGTTTTTTTATCAGTTTTTGTTTCATAATTTTTGACAGTTTTATACTTTTGACTGATAAAACTTATTATATTTCGTTTCGCATTCTGTGTTTCATGTTTTTATAATATAAACCAAATAAAAAAAATAAAAAAAAGGAAAAACCAAGGGGTACAAATGGCTTTTTAGGGGGTACAAATAACATGAGCCTATGAGATGACATACACATGATAGGAAGGTACAAGGATAAAAGGTGAGTTTAGTGTAGCAGTAAAAAAAGAAAATCATGTTTAAAGCATGGTGCGAAGGGAATGGGATATGTAAGTAAGGTAGAGTGTTGGATCTTTTGACCAACAATCATGCTTGATGTCTTATGTATGTACCATCATTCCCTCAATAAAAAAAATCGTTATAAAAAGAGAGGAGAAATGAAAGTATTGAAATTTGAAACCTATGTCATCTTGAAATGCAACTGTGAAAAACTATAAACATTATCAGTTCATTTACTATTATACTAGCCTGACATTTTTTCAATAACTCATTTAGTTCTAGAGTTTTGCTACATCCACAAAATATATACAAAAGAACATCCACAAAATTAAGTTGGCAATGTGTGATTGGGTTATTCAAAGAGAATAGAGAGAAATTATATCAAAAGCTACCAATTAAAACATTGACAAGTCATTTTGTGAATTTTCTTTTGTAAACATTATGTGGATGTAGCAAAACTCTTAGTTCTAATATTAAGAACCTCAAATATTAACTCGAGGATCGTGCTTAGCATGTGTAGCTCATAATTAGTTTCCTCTGTTGACTTGCATTTATGATAATTTTGGGCTTCATCAGTCCGTAAGTTTCCTTCTTGCAGAGTGTTGTCAACGTCACACCAGTTTCACAGTGTTTGAGTCTTGATTATAGAGAAAATTACTACAGAGGACCCTTTTGAAAGGGGTTCTTTTGCAGAGGACCAAAAAATGCCACTTTTCCAATTTAACCATAGATTTCGCTCTATAGGTGGAGCGAAATTAGCATGTTGGAGCGAAATACACGTGGCTCGATCTAAGCATGCCTCGATTACATCTGCAAACAAAAATCTGAAAAGGGAATTGGTATTAATGGATATCGCTCCATACATGGAGCGAAATTCGTTAAAGTGCTACGGTGATTTGACACTCGAAATGACTAGACAATAATTTTTTTATATATGTTCGGTGGTAAAAAAAATTTTGTATAGATAACTTTGGAGCGATATTAAGAAAAGTGAAAGTGTTGGTGGTTCTGTGGTGGCAGAGAAGAAGTAGAAGAAGAGTTGTGTAGTATAGAAGTTGTGGAGTAGAGAAGAAGTAGAAGAAGAAA
>BQNB010039520.1:21548-48006 GCA_026074375.1 Tanacetum coccineum
CTAATCATTGAGTTTTCTAAACATATTAACCAAGAACTTTTAATTGTAGTTTATTTATGTTGCCTCTAAATCCATGTCAAATCAAATACTAATTCATCCATGAACTTTATAAAATATAGGCAATATTTATATCAATTATATGAGCAACTTTTAACCAATAAACAAAACCGTAGCAGATCATAATTTAACCATTAAACATTTAATCCAAAACATAAAAATAAATCATTGATATATAGGCAAATCTTAATGAAACAGAATTGGCAATGACCAATTATAATAATTGTTAATATTATGATTCACGCATTTAAACCATGCTCTGAAACTATATGTTGATTAATTATCCTAAGAAACATATAATCATAATATGAACGATCAAATAATTTTAAGCATAACATTAAAACTTACTTGATACGAGAGATGAGATCACCATAAATGAAGAACATGGGTAGGATGAAGATCTTCTACTTAATCTTCTCTTCTTAGTGATGGATCATAATGTTTGTGTGTTTTTGTGTGTTTCTTATGAGGTGAATAATCCACTATTTATAAGAGAGGTCAAACTGGGATCAACTCCTAATTTTGGTATGATTATGTAATCATTACTATAATTCATTACCTAGACATTATCTCTTAAAGAAATTGGTCTCCCATCAAGATACAATATCCTACGGAGTTTCATTATGATAACTAAATATTATTTAATTACTCTTAATATTACCCATATAAATCAATAATATATAATGTACAAATATACTAATGCATTAAATAGGTTAGGACACAAATATAGAGAAATATCCAATACCAAAATAGGATAGTTGCTAACAAAGCCGACATTGCAAAATTTGTAAAAACGGACTTCGAGAGTGGTGCGTTGGCCACGCGCTGACCCGTGCCCAGTTTGCCAGTTTCACAACTTTGTTTTTCTGGATTTTGTCTATCGTTTGTTATTTTTAGTTTTGCAAACATTTATTTGTCATCGTTAAAACATAAAGGAGATCCTAGTCAATGTTGCACCAACAATCTCCCTCTTTTTGATGATGACAAATAAAATTTCAAAAGCAAATAAAATCACAAACATAGCCAAGATGAAGATCGTCGTTGATGTAGCTTGCATCTTGATCTTAGCCTTGTAATCTGGTGAGGCTTGAACATTGTCTTCACCCAACTTTAGTAGCTTATCTTCTCCCTCTTAAGCTCTAGCTCTTTGCTTTCCTTTCTCCCTTTTATGAAATCAAAAAGGATGGATCTTGGTCTTTAACTTGAAGGTTGGTATATTTGTAGAGATGGAGAGTATATATCTTGACACATGCTCCCCCTAGATCGTTGCTCCCTCTTGTCCTAAGGCGAGGATCCATGGTTCAAGAGCATTACCTTCGAGGTGTTCTTAGCTTCAACTAGCAATAAGCAAACACAAAATGACACAAGCAACAAACATATATGCATGATCAAGTCTAACATGGAGCTTACCATTTGAAAACTTGGAAATATAGATGAGTACAAACATTGATTATTGTGACTTTGTACATTATTGCATATATTCATATACATATTATATATGTATAATTATCATGACTCCAATTATTTTTTGTTGATCATGGTTTTGAAAATTATGTCATAATTTCATGTCATCACATTATTCAAGATTGGTTACCACTAAGCATTAATAAGCAAGAAAGCATTTAAGCATTTTTATTTCAAATAAGACATGCAACAAACAACATATGTTACACAAGATCTAGCTACACACTAGTCTAACACAATTAGGGGTATCCATTCTTATCATAATAGTTTGCTTTCCCCTTATAGTTGTCAACGATTGATTTACTCATTTTTGGTATTAGGTGTGTTTTGTTTAGTCAATTTGAGGGATGCGAAAATTAGATGTGGTTTATGAATTGGTATAATGTTCATTTTTATAGAGATTTTGTAAGGGTGTTAGGTAAGGCATTGTGAGCTCATAAGAAAGTAAGAATACTTACACAAGGTACCATGATTCCTTGTATTTGTGGTAGGTATGATAATGTGAGGAGAAGTAAAAAGTGTTGGGTAGAGTATTAGTCCTTGATATTTAAGAGATTAGTTGATATTGGATGATTGAGTTACGTAAGTTAGTTCCTACAATTATGCATGCATGCACCATGATTTGTCTAGCCATGCATGATATTTTCATTGTAGTTGGTTGTGTAGAGATCCTTAATCACCATTTTGAATTTTTAGAAATGATAACTTTATTTCCATTATGTTACAAAGAAAATACTTGGGATCTCGAATGAGTGGTCCAAGTTATCAAACCAAATTCGATGTGTATTTTAATCCTTCTTGGATATTTTACACATATTAGACACATAATTCGTTATATAATAGCAAAGTGTTGCTAAATATAATATCTCATAATTATGGTCGATGTGTTGTGTCAACATTGATAATCTTTAACTACCATAGTGTATGGCAAGTTAATTCCATAGTTTCTCGAATGAGAAGACTATATTATCATGTTTATTATTTGTGTATTTTAATATGTTATGCAATACCATACCGAATTTGGTTTCAAAAGAATTCTCTTTAACTACATGAGTAGTTTGTATGTTTGCATAAAGTTCATTTCTTTTATTTTTTATCCTAATACACATAGCATGAAATCAACACATAAAATAAACAAGTTGACACAAATACAACGTCCTCATCACAAGGGTGAGTTGCGATCCAAAGTAATTTTGTCAATGAATTTGTTTATTTAATCTTTCATGTCTATCATGGAGAATAGAGTATGCAATGTTGCGAATAAGTCGATTTCACACATTTAAATATGTGAGGTGATGATTACCACAATATTGACAAGATGTAGATTAAATTTCTTGTTCATAGCACATAGGTTTGACATGTAGAATCCGAGATATTATCAATGAAGTTTGAATAATGTATTGACATCTATCCATCATCTTATTAAAACAACAATGTTGCCTAACTTCCATGTCTTTCACATAAGTCCTAACACATAGCACATAAGCTCTAAGAGCATAATTATATAAAGGTAGTGCAAACGACTTCTATACCTCTAATTTTCTCTTAACACCTCACTCAAATCAATATCCTATGATGCATGTCAACCATGAACAACCTTAACTAGACTCGTGCAATTTGGACTTTAGAAAGTCATGCCAAAATCCTAAGCTTGTTTTGTCTTAGACCTAAGTGTTCTCTCATTCAACTCACCAATTACTTGTTCTATTATGTGATCTTTAGCTTCGTTTACACTCTTAGGATAACCCGGCTCCAAGGCATTAGTTTCTAATGATGGAGACCTAACCGGATCTTGAACTACAGGTTTAATGATCCTATCATATTCTACTGAAGGAGATAACTTAAGTTCAGGCACAATCTTATCAAGTCACATTGAGAGATTCCTCAATTCTCATTGTTTCCTTATTAAGCACTATGTTTTACTAGTTTGGAAGTATCCTAAAAAACACACCTTCGTACGACTTTGAGTTGAACTTGATGAGATGTAATTTGGTGTTAAGTATAAATACTTTACAACCAAAGACCCTAAAGTACTCTAATGACGGCTTCCTATTTCTAAGGATTTCATAGGGTGTTTTATTAATGAATTTTCTAATATAGACCCTATTAAAGATGTATGTTGTCGTATCTAATGCATGATATCAAAACTTTTGTGGATTGGATTGATCGTCTAACATAGCACGACTCATCTTTTTAACTTGTGATGTGTTCTTTCAACAATTTCACTTGATTGAGAAGTGAACAGGCCCGACAAGTTATAAGACATTCCATGTTGTTCACAAAAGCTCCCAGATTGTAATTTATCAAATCCATTTCAATGATTGGCTTCAATGGAAACAATAGAACAACCATGCAGGTTTTCAAGCCTTTTACATAGGATTTTAAACTTATCTAAGACATCATCCTTAAACTTTACAAACACAACTCAAGTGTAGTTTGAGTGATCATCAACAATTATTAAAGTGTAGAAGTTGCCTTCGTAACTTTGAATTGGAGATAGACCAAACAAATCTAAATATAACAACTCTAAAAGCCTATTAGTTGACACTTTATTTCCAGTCCTATTGTTTGCATTACCTTGACTCCCTAGACCGCACTTATCACAAAAGTGTCTTTCAAATCTCAACTTTAGTAGGTCCTTTACTAGCTCGTTGAATGCTAAGTTTTGAACTAACCGCATATTGGCGTGATCTAACCTCATATGCCAACGCATTGAGTTATCCACCACGGATGTAAGATAAATTTTATGTTTGGAGTTATCTCCTAATTTGCAAGTATATAGTCCATTTCTCTTATGACCTTTAGCTAGCATTTTACCATTTTTACTAATAGGACAATCTACTTTAGTAAAGCTAACTACGCAATCATCATCACATAATTGACCTATGCTAACTAAGTTAAAAGCAAAACCACTAACATGCTTAACATTAGTAATTGTAATGGAGTGGTGAGAAATATTACCTCTACTGATGACCTTGCCCTTTAGGTTGCTCCTAAATACGACATGTCCACCATTATACGCCTTGTACAAAGTAAACAATATTCTATTCCAAGTCATGTGCTTAGTGCAACCATTATCTATAATCTAATCGTCTGGTGGTAGATCGCATTTAAGACACACCTACAGGCAGATATGAATTCAAGGTCGTAGTACCTATTGTTTCTTAGGTCCATTGTAGTTAGTAAATATGGTGCCCAAGTTAACCATTCTTAGGTCTTGAAGTAATGAACATAGTTTATGTAGCTCGTACCTCAAGAATGCGGACCAAGGATTATTTTGAAAGTCATGTTGGTTTTGAAAGTTTGGTTCATGCTGTGTATAATCGTTTAAAAATATTTTTCAAGTTTTAAATTTATAAAACTCGTTTACCCATGGTATATAACGCACTAATAGGCAGAGAACCCGGTCGAGTGTAGTGCATGATTGGTAAATCTGAGGCCGTCTTAAGAGCTAAGTGGGCGGTCTAAAATCTAAGTTTAAAGGTTGTCACGTTTTAAAAGCTGTTTGATGATTAGACTGCAAGAAAATAAAAGTAGGAATTAAATTGGTTTTATTAATCAAGGGAGTTGGTATAGTGGTAAGCAACTAAGAAGATGAACGCATTTAACTAGTTAAATATCCTAAGTTCAATTATTGTGGTCTCAAGTGCAATGTCTAATTCTTGTCTTATATGATGGTTCTAATATCGACATGCTCAATTGAACATTGAAACATGTCCTATGTATCTTATAATCTCAGGTCCCAGTTGGATACGAAGGGTGAGTATCTAGTCTATAGTGATTAACCCCCAACTATCCAAATGACCTGTCTAATGCCAATATTCCCACATCTTGGCTATAAGCCCTCCTGGAAGAGTTTCTTAAATTTTATAAGTATCTATCATACTGTAGGAGGAGATATGAGTAATCCCTACACTAAGGACAGTTGTCAACCTATCCCTAGTATCCAATTAACCCTTTATTCGATAGGTAAGCCTACTATAAGGTCTAACAGGATCTACAATAGCCCTCAATACTACCAAAACTCAGGGATCATGCAACATGCAATAAGGGTATCCATGTAAAATAATTATCAAATAGTGAGATCAATAATAAATAGATGAAAGTATGATTAACAAATTAAATGATAAGAACAATAATTAAGCATAATAAATATCAAACATCAACGAATTAAGCCAAAATCTAATAAATCATTAATTGAATTCAAACTGTACTAGTTCGCCCTATACCCGAATCAAGCAGCCAAGCTAGCTGCTCTTTTTCTTCTTTTGTCCCTTGCGTCGGCAGAGAGAAACCACAAAAGTGAATGATGCCTCCCAACTGGCTCCAACTGTTTCATGTGACTCCCCATATTATATATATATATAATATATATAGTATATATATATTATATTTAAATTAGTACAAGTTTGAAAAAAATATACCTTTATACAATAATTTGGGTCCCTCATCATAGTTGAAGCCACATTTACATTAGTCCTTGGAAGTTTAGACAAGCTTTGTATTATCTTCGGTTCCCCATGGAGGTTAGTCACTTAACTACGGGCGTAGTTATGTGTTCATAACTATGCCATAGTTTTTCCCAAGCATACATTTCTTTCATTTAGCAAAATAATTTAATACCGGGTGTTTTAATTTTATTAAAGCTCCAAAATTACGACCGTAAGGTTTTTCCTACGCGGCATTTCATCTTTAGCTTATTTAATTAAAAAAACTACGGTGTTAGTTCGTACGGGCCAAACTATGGTTTTTATTTTTTTCCACGTTTGTTGTGATGTCAAAAAAACATAACACCATCTCAAAAATGGATTTAACTACAGCGTAGTTATTAAAGGTCTAAACTACCAATCGTTGTTTCTTTCTTAAAATCTTCAATATGTTTTTTCCAGCTAATATTATTCTTTGTTTCCACCTCTTTAAAAAAAAATATAGTACCCCTTACTAAAATAATTTAGTAGATGTTATATTCTTTCAATTTTGTCCATAGATTGCTTTCCTGTAGAGATTTTAAGGAAGCCTTTCCATTCAAATTTGGACTCTACTTAAAAATACATTGTTATTGGTACTATTTTTGGGTTCAATCTTTGCATTCTTTCTGTATTTTCAATTGCCTTATTACCTAAATCTGAAATTTAAACGAATTAACTAACCAGATTCATTATAAAAAAATAAATATAAAAAACAAGGCAATAAAAACTTGATAATTTGATATAGAAAAGTATTAAACTATTTTGATGGTTCAATCAGTTCAAACATTTCCGATGTGTTTTAGCCTTGATTTGGGCTAGGAGTTTTTCTCTTCTTTTTAGAAAGGTATATGGTGATGGGTTATGAAAGACCTTTGGTTTGTTATAAGAACTTCTTTCTTTCTTGAAAAGAGTGGTTATTTTGTAAAGGAAAGGTCTTCGGGGTATATGCGTTTTGAAAGGTCTCATTTTTTGGTGTGGGGTAAAAGAGGTTTCTATAGGTCAAAAAAAAACTTCGGAGGGTTGAGTGTATCCAAGTCCATCTTACGTAAAAAAACCGGAAGAATAATCCTTGTTTGGGTGGTTTCGAAATCTTGTAATTTGGTGACTTGGGTACCTCGAGTGTTTGGCAAACAAATGAGTTTGAGGACCAAGAGTTTAGCAAAAAAACCATGTTAAAACGAGGGATCCCCGGTTTTTTAATGGGCTCCACTAGCGGGCGTTGGGTGTCCATAGTAGAAGGCGAGCTTTAGAACCCTTTCATCATGGTTTAATCCTACCTGTAGTTATCCTTAGATCCTATAAGATTTCTATTTTATTTGATCGACGGGTTTCTTTTAGGTTTAGGGTTTTATACTTTTCGATTCTAGAGTTTGCTTGTTCTACCAGGTCCTTATTGATTAGAGATTTTTGGGTGCATTGGAAAACGTATGTGTGGCTGATCGATTGTAGGGTTTTGGGTTCTCATTACAACCTTAATACTATGGAGGCTGTTAGGGTTTTAAATTGATCCAACCGGGTACACATGGTAGAAGTATAAATTTATGATAAATTACGCGAAGAAGGCCGTCTCAATATTGGTTGGTTGTGGTGTCTGCTGCTGCTACTACTGATCTTGGTATTCTTTCGTGTATATGGTGGGTTAATAATAGCAGGTTGGGTTTGAAAACTGCTAATGGTGTTCTATTTCCACCTCGGGTGGTCATGGCAAGTTATTGCTTTTGGAAGTTCTTGCATCCATATAGGGAGGTCAGGGTATCTTGCCCTCAAGTGTTGCTGAATTTAATGTTTATACATAACTTATGGATGCTGGATGGGTCATTACATATGTGTGATAAAGTCTTTGATGATATTATGTAAATTGGCAAGGATGATAACCTTGGAAGTGTTGCGGATGCGGATAGAATTGGGAAACAAGATGAGTATATTAGTCTGTGTCTAAAATTGGTTCTCTATGACAGATAAGAGGCTCACGTGAATGAAATATCAGAGCAAGTGCTGATCCTTTGTGATAAATATGATATCTAAAATAGTTGTGTTAGGAAGTATTTTTTATTTACTTTGTTAGTTATAAGATTGGCTTGTCTCTCTGATGTAGGGCGTTGGTTAGTAGCATCTAGTTGCTCGTAAGTGTCCATTTTTGGACTGAGATTAGGGACTTCACCCTTATCCTTTGTACTTTAACCTTTTTTTTGGTGTAATACAATTTACCGAGGAAACCCTTTACCCATAAAAATATTAAGATTTTTGTTAAAATATCAGTTGAAAATTTTTTAGTAGGGCAAACATGGAGAGATATGATTAATATTTACTATTTGGCTCCCCTCCACACTTAAGTTGAACATTGCCCTCAATGTGATAACTGATAAAGGAGACAAGGATGCTATATTTCTAGCTAAAATGTTCCCACTTGTACACATATATTCCATTTGACAACCAACATCCCATTCATATTCTCATTTTAGTTTTCAAAAAAAACACACACTCATAAGTGTGTGTGTGTGTGTGTTCGTCCGCCACCAACCACCACAAACCACCATAGATTTTCCAACTTTGATCAAAAACGTGATATTCCGGGTTGATACGAGTATTTGAGTATTCATTTAAACAACGTTTGGGTTGTCCGGTTCGTGTCGAAATCCAGATTTTTGAAGATTTTCTTATAAGTTTCCAAATTTAAATTTTGTTTGTCCTTTTGGGTTTATATTAATGCATAGATGTTAGTTGTACAAGTTGATCATCGTAAAAATCATTTTTTGGAAACGAAATGAATAAAAACACTAGTACAAAAAGTGGATTTGATCACACAAGGGCATAATGGAACGGCCACACATTCACATATTTATGTGGCTAAAGGTACCATAATAGACAACATTTACTAATTAGCCACACATGAAAATTTTGATTGTGTGACCATTAGAACTGTATTGCCACACATTCGAACATTATGTGGCTAAAGGTAACTGGTAATATTATTTAGCCACATATGAATTTGGAACGCGTGACAAATACATGTAAGCTTGGAGCATTAGTCACGATATACATATAAATAGTGACAAATATATGTCACACACTTGAACAATGTGACCAAATTGGCATATATGGTCACATGAAGTAATTTTTTATGTGTCTAAATCATACATTCAAGTTTTGTCACACATTATTTAAGGGTGACTGCTATCTTTTGCTAATTATTTAGCCACAAATGAATTTGGAACGCGTGACAAATGAAAAGTAAGGTTTAATCATTAGTCACGATATATATATAAATAGTGACAAATATATGTCACACACTTGAACACTGTGACTAAATGCCATATATGGTCACGCTAAATGTTTTGTCACACATTATTTAAGTGTAGCCAAAATCCAGTACATATGGTCACGTAACTTAATATGTGTGTTTAAAGTTTAGTTTGTGTTAGCTTGCCAAAAGCTAATGTGTATAGTCACATTTACTTCTAGCACGATCATGTGACTATATGCCTTTACAATAGCCGAAGCATATCACAAATGTGTGACTAAATTATGTTTATGGCCACATTTAAGGTGATTATATGTGACCAATATATTCATAATAGTCACATCGTGAAGTATTCATGTAGCTATTATTTAGAACAAAATGTTAAATCGGCCATCATTAAATTTCATGCTTTGTGTGACTAAATATTACAAAAGGCCACACAAACATAAAATTCATGTGACCATTGGATGATCAATAGTCACACAAAATACACATTTCTTCACTTTAAACAACATATGATCACACTTATTAACACTTTTGGTCACATATTACAAAAGGCCACACAAACATAGAATTCATGTGGCTATTGGATAATCAATAGTCACACAAAATACACATTTCTTCACTTTAAACAGCATATGGTCACACTTATTAACACTTTTGGCCACTTTATGCTTAATTGTATGTGACTAAATACCCAAAACAAACATGCTTTGTGTGACTAAATATTACAAAAGGCCACACAAACATAAAATTCATGTGGCCATTGGATGATCAATAGTCACACAAAATACACATTTCTTCACTTTAAACAGCATATGGTCACACTTATTAACACTTTTGGCCACTTTATGCTTAATTGTATGTGACTAAATACCCAAAACAAACATGCTTTGTGTGACTAAATATTACAAAAGGCCACACAAACATAAAATTCATGTGGCCATTGGATGAACAATAGTCACACAAAATACACTTTTACTTCACTTTAAACACCATATGGTCACACTTATTAACACTTTTGGCCACTTTATGCTTAATTGTATGTGACTAAATACCCAAAACAAACATGCTTTGTGTGACTAAATATTACAAAAGGCCACACAAACATAAAATTCATGTGGCCATTGGATGATCAATAGTCACACAAAATACACATTTCTTCACTTTAAACAGCATATGGTCACACTTATTAACACTTTTGGCCACTTTATGCTTAATTGTATGTGACTAAATACCCAAAACAAACATGCTTTGTGTGACTAAATATTACAAAAAGCCACACAAACATAACATTCATGTGGCCATTAGATGAACAATAGTCACACAAAATACACTTTTACTTCACTTTAAACACCATATGGTCACACTTATTAACACTTTTGGCCACTTTATGCTTAATTGTATGTGACTAAATACCCAAAACAAACATGCTTTGTGTGACTAAATATTATAAAAGGCCACACAAACATAAACTTAATGTGGCTATTGGATGATCAATAGTCACACAAAATACACATTTCTTCCCTTTAAACAGCATATGGTCACACTTATTAACACTTTTGGTCACTTTATGCTTAATTGTATGTGACTAAATACCCAAAAAAACATGATTTGTGTGACTAAATATTAGAAAAGGCCACAAACATAAAATTCATGTGGCCATTGGATGATCAATAGTCACACAAAATACACATTTTTTCACTTTAAACAGCATATGGTCACACTTATTAACATTTTTAGCCATTTTATGATTAATTGTATGTGACTAAATACCCAAAACAAACATATTTTGTGTGACTAAATATTATAAAAGGCCACACAAACATAAACTTAATGTGGCTATTGGATGATCAATAGTCACACAAAATACACATTTCTTCCATTTAAACAGCATATGGTCACACTTATTAACACTTTTGGTCACTTTATGCTTAATTGTATCTGACTAAATACCTAAAAAAACATGTTTTGTGTGACTAAATATTAGAAAAGGTCACACATACATTAAATTCTTGTGGCCATTGGATGATCAATAGTCACATAAAATACACATTTCTTCACTTTAAACAGTATATGGTCACACTTATTAACACTTTTGGTCACTTTATCCAGTACATATGGTCACGTAACTTAATATGTGTGTTTAAAGTTTAGTTTGTGTTAGCTTTCCAAAAGCTAATGTGTATAGTCACATTTACTTCTATGCTCGATCATGTGACTATATGCCTTTACAATAGCCACAACATATCATAAATGTGTGACTAAATTATGTTTATGGCCACATTTAAGGTGATTATATGTGACCAATATATTCATAACAGTCACATCGTGAAGTATTCACGTGTCTATTATTTAGAGCAAAATATGAAATCGGATATGACCAATATATTCATAACAAGAAAATAAAAAAGGATTTTACACCCCAGTGAGAATCAAACTCGCGACCTCCCTTACAGAAGTCAAGCGGGTTACCATCTTGCCAGAGTAACCTATTCGTTAATGTAATGCATTTTCTTTGTAATATAGAAGTTTAAGCTTCATTGTTTTTGGCTAGTAGCTTAAAGAGTGCTTATAGAAACTGCTTATTAAATAGTGGCTTCTTCTCCCTCTGCTTATTTTCAACTTGTTTCACTTTTAATAAGGTTTTAATAAGTACTTTAGCCTGCAAATGCAATGTACATGTGCAATGTGCAAATGCTTGCTTGGAAATGCAAGCTGCAAATGTAATGTGCATATGCAATGTGCAAATGCAAGCTGCAAACGCAATGTACAAATACAATGTGCATATGCAAGCTGCAAATGCAATATGCAAGCTGCAATAACACACAAACCAGACAATAAGCAGATTTAATAAGCAGTTTTAAAGCCGATAATAAGCAGTTTAATAAGCAGAATTAAGCAGTTTATTAGCAACTTCATGACTCATCCGGGGCATAGCCCGGGTTTGAAAGCCTCGTATACAAACATATAAACCAAACAGGAAGTAAAAAATTAATAGATAAAATGAAATCCTTCACAAGAGTATTTGCAGCAAAACAAAAGCTTAAAAAGGTTCTGCACAATACAAACATAAATCCATAAACAAGTACAAAAAATTGAATGTCTATATGCTTTAAAAGAACGGGTGAAATATGATAAAGGTAGAGTGTGACAACTTGAGCATGACATGGTTCACTTGGATTTTCGTATAACAACACCTCCACAGTCGGTTCGATAGTAGTCATCTCGTGATTCATTACCCAAGTCACGTCGATTTACACATGGCAATATGTTATCATTGCGCTGGTGAATGACGGTACTAAATTCCTCATCGACTTCGTCATACGTATCTTTGTAATTCTTGGGAGGTGTCTTAAAGACAATAGACAATTTTTTATCTATCTGGTCTTTCACATAAAACACTTGTCGTGCTTGTGAGGCTAATATGAACGGATCAACCTTGTGGCCTAAATTATTCAGGTCAACCAATGTATACCCAAGATTATCGCGTTTCACACCACCAGCTCTGTGATTAACCCAATCACATTTGAAAAGAGGAATTTGCCTGAAACGGTAATCTAGTACCCATATCTCTTGTAAAACCCCATAATAAAATGCTTGTCTTGTGGTTGCAACTTCTTTAGATATGTGCAGATCTATTGCCTCAACACTAACCCCACTGTTCTGGTAAACTTTGCCATCATGACATTTCGTACGAAAGGTATACCCATTGATGTTATATGCATCGTATTTCACTACGGTGGCGCGTGGTCCATATGATATCCACCTTACAGTTTCTGATACACTTTCTTTAGAGATCGCTAACTCTCTCTCAACTTGAATTTCATTACAAGTATATATTAGCTTCAAATTAAAGGAACAACAAACAAACAATTATAAATAACATACGATTAATTACCTCTTTGCGTAACCACTTAGCAAAAGATTTACTGTGCTCATTCTCTAGAAATGCTATTCGTTTACCCAGGTTTTCTGTTTTCAAAACTTGCTTGTGTCTCCTGAAACAATGTCTTTGATTATTATATTTGATAGAACATTTTAAGTAATGAAATAGACATTTGTTAGTAATACTTGTTGGGATTAAAAGTATCCTTAATGTTGTTTGGATTACTGCTGCTCATGTCAGTGTTAATGCTGCTTAGCTGAATTTAGTGCTGCTCATGAACTTCAAAGAAAATGTGCTAAGTATTTACTACTGCTACATAGTTACTACTGCTAGTGAATATTAGTACTGTTTGTTAGTTAGTACTGCTAGTTAATAAGTTAGTACTGTTTGTTAGTTAGTACTGCTTATATGATATGTATTAAGTTATTTGATTATGGAAAAGATTATAGATACTTAGATTTATCTAATATAACTAAACCTTAAACAAGCTTAAGGAATTCGATCTATTAAAGTGGGATCAACAATACTTACTCGATATACGGTACAATTTCATCTGTATTATGTATTACATACAAATGTGCTTTCTGAAAGAGTTCCGCAGAAACTTCACTTGATTTGCCGGCCGACAATGGCTTTCCTTCCTCATTTTCATCAGTTTCATGTTTATCAGGTGGGATACCAATAGTTTCCATGGATTTATGATATTCGCTAAAAAAACTCTATTGTTTCTTTCGTAATAGTCTCCTCAGCAATGCATCCCTCTGGTTTATTTCTGTTTTGCACATGTCCTTTAATAACCTTCATACATCTTTCGAAGGGATACATCCACCGAAAGCATATGGGACCACATAATTTTACCTCCCTAGTTAGGTGCACAGTCAAATTATCATAATATCAAAAAATGACGGAGGAAAGAATTTCTCGAGTAGGCACAGTGTCACTACCAGTTCTGCTTGCATCTTATCTAGTTCTTGCAATATGATTTCTTTGCTACATATCGATTTAAAGAAAAGCAAAACCTGATAATAGCATATCGTATGGGTGGGTCCATGATTGAATGTATTGCAATGGGCAAAAACTCTTGCATTAGCATGTGATAGTCCTGCGATTTAAGGCCAATGAGTTTCCTATCCTTTAGATTGACCAAACTAGAGAAATTTGAACAATAACCTTGTGGTACCCTGATGTTATGTAACGTTTCACAAAAGGTGTATTTTTCAGCATTCGTTAATGTGTAACCTGCTGGAGGTAGTTTTGTTTTGTCTTCTTCTTGCATAGCAAACAACTCTGGTTTGACCCCAACTCAGCCAGATCCAATCGAGCATTCACTCCATCTTTCGTCTTTCCCGGAACATGTAGCAAAGTTTCGACTAGACTCTCAGCAACATTCTTTTCTACATGCATAAAATCAATACAATGTGGAACAGAATTATGCCTCCAATACCTAAGTTTTTGATACCAAATGTTGAATTTCTTCCAATACGCACCGTTTTATCCGTTTACTTGGTTTGAACTACCCTCTTCTTCTGTTGTGTTTCTTTTCTGCTTTTGAATCTTCCCACCTCTGCCTCTCATATCTTCTTGGTTTTTTGATGCCTTATTGTTTGTTCGTTTTCCTTTTCCCCACTTATTTTCAATATGTTGTACCTCGTTGTATATTTGTTCCCCAGTAATTAGAATTGGAGCCGGGAGAAATTATTATTGTCTATTAAATGCCTTCTTTTGCTTTCTGAACGGATGGTTATATGGTAGATATCGTCTGTGACCAACATAACTTTGCTTGGATGAGGCATAAAGTCTAACACAGTTTGTATCTTTCCCACACACCACATAACATTTGAATCCACTGTACGGGCAGCCACATAATGTACCAAGTGCAGGGTTATCATTTATTGTCCATAACACAACGACACGTAGATTAAAGTTATCTTTTGTGGAAACATCATACGTATCAACCCCTGTCTCGAATAAGGTATGTAGATCATCAACTAACGGTTCTAAAAAACATCGATATCATTTCTCGGGTATCCCGATATTAATACCGAAAGCATGATAAAAAAAAATTTCATACACAACCATGGAGGAAGGTTGTATATGATAGTTAAAACTGGCCATACACTGTGATGCCTATTTCCTATGTTGACGTCAACCCCATCAACTGATATTCCTAGTCGTAGATTTCTTAGATCTTTAGCAATTTCGAGGAATTTTTCATCTATGGTACGTCATGCCTGTGAATCTGCGGGGTAACGTAACACACCATCTGTTATCCTCTGTGTCGCGTGCCATCTTAAATCTTCTGAAATACTTTGTATCTTAAATAGTCGTTGCAGTTTGGTATAATTGGAAAGTACCACATCACCTTTGTTGGAATGTTTTCGTACACTTTATGTGTCTTATTATCCACCTTCCATCTTGATATCCCACAAGTTCGACACGCAGTCAGATCCTTGTCATCCTTCCAGTAAAGAAGGCAGTTGTTGATACATACATGTATCTTTTTGTATCCTGAACCCATCAATTTCATAACTTTTTTGGCTTGATAAGTTTTTTCCAAAATTTTGTTACCAGCAAGTAGCATCTTTTTTATCAATCCTAGTAATTCAGTAAAGAACTTATCAGAAGCTATGTACTTACCCTTCAAGTTGAGTAGTTTAACTATTGCAGACAACTTTGTGAAGTCAGGACATCCTTCGTAAAGAGGCTTCTCTGCGTCTAATAATAGTTCTTGAAACTTGACAAGGTCATCCTCATCAAAATTATCTTTTGTAGCATTAACCATTTCTACTGTTGCTGGGCCATCTGTTTAAATATCTGAAGCAAAATCCGTGTCATCAACAAACTCTGTTGTAGCATTAACAGGTTTTGGGGAACTTATTGATGGCTCATCCTTTTCTCCATGTCTAGTCCAGTTTGTGTAGCTTAGATCAATCCCATTTCTGAATAAATAGAACTGCACTTCCTCTACTTTATGCTCTATGTGGCTTAAACATTTGGTACACGAACATGGCATTAAAAGATGTTGTTTATTAACTCGTAGGTCGATGTTCCCCATCTTCTTCAAGTTGTGTACTGCATAATCAATAAACTCTGCTACTCCATCAACATAAGATTTTGTTAGCCTTAAAATATGGTGACATATCTGGAATTACAATAGTTTAGTTATAGTATGACACATAGGGACTAATAATGACAAGTTACAATAGTTAGGTGTCACTAAGACTATAAATACCCCCTCCATACTTCCATGGAGGGGTGAGGATATACATTGATCTCATAAGTGTGTATTGTTTCTCTCTCTAGAAAACACACACACTATTTCCTTTCTCTCTCTAATAAAATGGCTTACTTTCATTTCTATTCTCCCCGACCTCCGGGTCGTCTTTTGTTAGTGAAATATTATTGTTAACAATTGGCATCAGAGCCTAGGAGCATATCGTGATTGTTGTTTGCTGAATCAGAGGTGTTCGTGGTGTTTTTTTTTTGGGTAAGAAACTCAAACCGAACGCACCCTTGTTCGCTTACTTTTTTTTTTATCTAAAACGTGTGTTTTACGATGATCAACTTGTACTTTTGTTAGTCTTATATGTACTAGCAACTTATTTGGGTATCAAAAAACGTTTTTTGGATAAAATTTCCATGTGTTTTGTAGAATTTTTAAAGACAGCGAAATGTGTTTGAACAGAAGCGAAACAAATTTTTGAAGGGAAGCGAACGAAACATGTTTGAAGGGAGCGAAATGTGTTCTTGAATGGAGCGAAATATGTATTTTGGAGCGAAATATGTATTATTAAGCGAAATATGCAGGTCAAGTCACATTTCGAGCAAAATATGTCAAAAATTTCTTAAGCGAAACATGTTGGAAGATTTTAACGCGAAATGTGCAATTCTTCGCAAGCGAAAACATGTTTCTTAAAACCAAGCGGAAATGAGTAATTTCCTTTAACAAGGAAATTGTGTAGATTTCAAGCGAATTATGCAGGTCTGTTTCTCAAGCGAAATATGTTGAAATGTGCCAAGCGAAACATGACACTGTTTAAGGAAATTTTATGTTTCGATCCGCGCATCAGGTGGGCATGTGACCGACTTTGGGCCTGTGACTGAATTTGGGAATATGATCATCAAGACAAATCAAAACATAAACACCAAAGCAAACACAACACTTAATGCTAAAACGATCCTGAAAAGATTCACTAAAACGACAAACAACTAAAGATTCGGTCTACGATGTCACCAGAGATCACGAAGTGATTTGGTATCTCTTAATTTGAGTTTGAAGTGGTTTTCACGAGCGGCGTCTACTTATTTCATCATGAGTCTTCCTTCTATTTGCTACCTCTTTTCTTAAACCAAATAAACCCAATCTATCGATTGATGACTTGCTTGAACATACAACGGTTATGATTGAGACTTGAATTATCTAGTTACCAGCAGTCAGGGGTGGTTGGTTGCAGACCTGGTTAACTATCACTTAAAGGAGTTACATTGTAGTACTCAGTGTCACACGCAGAAGACGATGTGGATAATTTCAAGAGGTGTTGTACTTCTTATACTTTTCTGGTTGGGTATAGAGTACTTATAGATTTAATCTTGCACCGTTCTTCAATCAACAACAGTGCAAGCTTAAGTAACAAATTTGGGGGATTTTACTTCATTTTCAAGTTTGGTATATCGGGTTTACTTCACCAAGTGATCACAACAATAGCCGACAGAATACGAGGTTGGTAAGTTAGCCAGAGAGTTTAAAGGTTGAGATGTAATCAGTAATTCTCACGGGATTCCAAGACAATGGTACTTCACAGTCTAAGTACAATTTTCAAAGTTCTTCAACGACATTCATATACAAGACCTTGATTATACCAAGTTTTCTTGATTCTTGCTTCATCTCCTCTACGGTTTCTGAAGACAAGAGGGCAATGCTTTGTTTGGATTTCAAAATTTGTGCTTAAGACAAGAACTTCTCGAGTATATGGGCGTACACGACAATGATGCTTCCGAGAGTTCGCAACCATCATGGGGGAAAATGTGTACATCCGGGACTTAGTTGACTTTGATGTTACCATGTCAACTTCCAGGGGGAAGTAGTGTATACTACTTTACTTAGCATGGTTTATGAAGTATACTGCATACGTGAGAAGAATTGATGCTGATTTCTCGCATGCACCCCTGAACGAATATTCACCAAGCCCTAATGACAAGAAGTAGTGGTCGTTGGTGTGGTTTGACTTCTACAAAACTCCGCTGTGCACGTCAATGAAAAGTAGAAGATTGTTCAAGCTACATCAAAGTTTCATAATCTGCTTAAGATAGGGATGTTGGTTTGGGGGGAAGCTGATTCAGAAACTTCGCCAAAAAGGAGTCTATGAAGAAAGCTTTTCAAGACATGCTGCATGAATTGGGGGGAAGTTAATCCAGTTCATGCATACTACAATGGTTCCTGTACAAGTAAAGACACTGAAGATCCAAGCTGGAGTATAAGTTTCAAGACAAGGAGAACTCGGAAGACATCTTCAGCTTTGGAAGCGCTTTGGAAGACTTTATTTGTGTTGTATTTGTACATGATAGGAACATTGTAAGTAATTCCATATGTCCACATATTGGGGGAAGATTGTTAGCCTTAAAATATGGTGACATATCTGGAATTACAATAGTTTAGTTATAGTGTGACACATAGGGACTAATCATGACAAGTTATAATAGTTAGGTGTCACTATGACTATAAATACCCCCTCCATACTTCCATGGAAGGGTGAGGATAAACATTGGTCTCATAAGTGTGTATTGTTTCTCTCTCTAGACACACATACTCTTTCCTTTCTCTCTCTAATAAAATGGCTTACTTTCATTTCTATCCTCCTCGACCTCCGGATCGTCTTTTGTTAGTGAAATCTTATTAGTTCCCATTAGTTCCCATCCAAGACTTGTCCATGTTTATTAATGTGTCCCACTTATCCGAGCAACAATCTTCCAGGAGCAGAAGCTTTGTGGTTGTAGTCCATGCAGGTCACCTCATCGTTAGCTTAAGGGTTCGGTAAGGCGTTATAGAGGATTCAAGTAGGGGGTTTTCAAACAACTCAAACAATGTGATACAATATACTTGAAATCAATTAAGAAATGGCAAGTATACCTCAATTTGCCAACAAAAACCAATATAAACTCAAAATATAATAACAGAGTCTGGTAACTTATCATTTACTTAAGAACAGTTTTTAGTTGCAATTAATAAGGTTACTTATATATTTTAACCAATTAACTAGCTAATTTTACCAAGAAATTGACATAATTTAAAAGAGAAAATCTCAAAACAAATGTTCAATTACAGCATACTCAAGACATTTTTAATTACAGAATCATAAACAAGATTTTTTAGAACGATGTGTACAAAATGAACATAACAATACTTACTAGTGGTGACGGGAGTGGTGGGTCTATGACGGGAGAGTGACAGCGACGAGAGAGTGATGTGATGAGAGATGTGGTGGTGACGGGATTTATGGTGAGATGAGAGGGAGTTGTGGCGGTGACAGGAGGAGTTGTTTGTGTGATTAGTTTGGAATGGGATTCATGAAATTTTTGGGGGGAACATTTAGTCACGTGACTAAAAGTATTTTATGAATTTTACGAAATATTTCACGAAGATATTGGAGGGAAAATACCTTTAGCCACGATAATAGTCGTGAATAAAAGTTTTGTTAATTGTTTACAAAAAATTTAAATAAATAGTAGCAAAGGTTGAAAAAATCGCAAATCGATAATCTGGCGGTCGACCTCCCTGTAGCTTTTAATCGTTCTAGGCGAGATTAATCGGTGAGTAATCGGATTGCCATTTTCGGCTATTTTGTCGTTTAGTGGGCTTATAATGTAATGGAACCCATGTGCATTGGTTTGTAGTGGCTTATAGTGTTATGTTATCGACCAATACATGACGGGTGATTGATAATGGTCAATTAACATGGGTCATGAGTCATGTGCATTAGGTTGTATTGGCTTATAATTTAATGGAACCCATGCATGACCGGTGATAATGGCTAATTCATATAGGTCATTCACTGGTCACATTTATTAATGGGTATTTGACATCATATAGGTCATATTCTGTAACACCCTAAAATTTACAACGCAGCAGAATACAACATTGGGTGCTACTTCATAATATAAGCTCACGAGTCACGGTAAACGACATTCAATTTTTATTAAAAAGATCAGAGTTACAAGGTCCCAATAACTTAATAACAACTCATTTCAAAATAATCCACAACATGTTTAAGTTTCTTTAAAAGAAAACATTTTATCATATATGCAAAGTTCACAAAGTCCACGTCCTACAATATCCGCATCCCATCCCATCCAAGCTAGCAAGTATATACCTGAGATAAACATGTTAAAAAGTCAACGAAAACGTTGAGTGAATTCATAGAGTTTATAAACAATCCTTTTGAACACAAGCATAGCAAAACAATTAGTTCATAGAACAATCACAACGATGCTCGAGCCACGAACCGAACCTTAATTGTGCCAACCCGGAGTGATAACACTCGCAATACTAAATACAATATGTCTCCGTATGCCCTCGCAAGGAAAACACTCCGGACAGGTCGTTAGGCCAAAATAGATCTATTATTATTGCATTAGCGTCCACCGGTTAGCGATGATTGACGGTTCATGAAGGAAGAGCCACAACAATACACTCATAGCAATGTTCACATAATAAAAATCACCAGTCTCTCTGTTCGATTTTCCAAAACAAGCATGTATCTCCCTCGCGGGTTTTTAAAACATAAAAAGAATTAAATGCGAGGCTATGAACTCACCTTGATCGAAGACCACGATCAACAGTCCACATAAGCACATAATGTATCAACAACGATCACAACCGCGACCTATAATTATGCCGCTAAATTATAAAAGTGCACAAATACAACCGTCATGCACACATCGTCACGTAAAATATATATATAATATATATAATATATGATATAATATAATATTATATATTATATATAGTATATATATACATATATAATCAAAACATACAGGTGATAGAAATCCAATCGCGCGACCTAAATCACCAAAACCTCCTATCAATTGAGATTGTAAATTATTCCTCCACGTTTTATCTTACGTGACTTGATTGAAAACCTTTTATTTTTTGGTAACTTTTTAATTTTAAAAGTTACTATTTCGGGAAAAATTAAATAATTTTGGCAAGTTTAGTCATTTAAGTATATTTTAATACTTATTATCTCATTTACATTCTTATGTTTAATCATTACACATCTAACCTTCCATTTTTAAGAGTTTACACTTTTTTAATCACAAAAGTTCCTATTTTTAGTAACACCTCCGTGTAATAATATGTTAAGTCCAAATACTATTTTTATTAGATTTAAAAATGGTAATTAATTACCTTGTTAAAAATAACATAAGTCTTAATGACTTGTTAATTTAGTTTTAAAGTCAACACTTGACTTACACTTATATTTTTATTTTTACTCAAATCTGACTCGCGTCAAACGACCCACTAGATCCCGTTTTCACGACTCGGAGTAAAAATAGATTTTATGCGAAACGATGTTTCGGACAACTTTTTAGTTTTGGCCGAGACTTGAATCTCGAGAAAATGACCAAAAATGTCCTTTTTCAATTCTGCTGTAACTTGTAATTTCAATAAAAACGCAGCGGTTTGACCATCGGTTTTGACCCGTTATATCACATTTTCGTGACTTTGACCAAAAAGAGATTTTATGTAAAACGTCATTCCGGACAACTTTCGTGTTTCGCCGAAAGGCTGAAACGGACTTGAAAGTGTCCAAAACGTCCGTTGAAAATCGCATCAGCAAGCATATTAAGTCAAAAGCTGTCATTTTAAAATAATTTTTCTAACTTCGATCGGCCATAACTTCTTCGTTATTAGGAGTTACGGGACGTTCAAATTACCGAAACGTTCGTAAAAATATCCTCTTCCGTATTTTTTAATCAAAAATCAGATTAAAAATATTTTCGGACCTCATTTTGCTTGCCGAACTTTCTGCTCGAAAATACATTTTTAAGAACCCATCGAAACCACATTTTTTGCTTCCGACAACATCAAAATACTATCAAATAGCTTATTTTCATCACCCAATATCATTTCTAATATAGGCTAACGCAAGATTCAATCGGATGACATCACATGCATTTATCAAAACAGTTATAAAACTAGTAAATAAACGCTTACAATGTTATATTAAGCACTTCTTTTAAACCGAAACTTCAAGAATCAAACCCGGATTCTAACTCCAAAAAATACTTGTTGCATGCTATATTTTATTGGATAGATGCGTAAGAAATGACGAGGGGATTTGGAAAATATAGATTGATCGTTGTGCATGTCACTTTTTCCGGCGACACAGCGATTTCCGGCGGCGGCGATGGCGGTTTTCGGCGGCGGCGATGGCGGTTTCCGGCGCCGGAAAACTTTTCCGGTGGTGGTCATGGTGGCCGGTTGGTGAAACACACACACTGCACACTTTTGTTCTAGTAAAAATGAATGAAAATGTTATAAAATTTTGTTTTTATACTTGCCTAGTTTAGTCCACTAGGCCAAAAAAGGTGACCTCCCTCATTTAGTCTTTATGATTTTTTTTGACACAGTCTATTATTTACTTAAATAGAAAACCGACCCATCACGGCTCGGATTATAGAGGTTTTTGTAATTTTTTTTTCTTTCGTCAAATTTTTAATTTAGTTAAAACATTGTATTTAAAAACTCAAAATCGTGCAAAAATAAATGGTTTTTGACCGGCTTCGCTAAACGCGGATTAAAATGGGGGGACGTAAAAATACTAAAAACAATATAATTTACTTCCGAAATAAAATGAGATAAAAAATTTTTAAAATCGCTACAAAAGAATAAATCCGAAGCACGACTCCGTGACATAGCCAAATTAACGACTTTTGCCAAAACGGATCAAAAGATACGAAAATGAAAGTAATAATTCATTAATAAAATTATTGAATTAAATGGGGCGCGTCATCACTGTATATGATGCCCAATACTGTAACGCACACACGGTCTCGGTTCCTACTTACAATCGACGATAAAAAAAAATCGCACCAAATCATCACAGTGAAAACACGAATATATATTTATTCGGGTAAATAAAATTTTAAAATTTTAATGTCGGCTTTCGATCATACTTAATAATAAATATTAAAATAATATTATTGACGACGGAATTCGCGATCGTCATAACGTCGAAATCTCGGGCGGTTATAGTCTCCCCACCTTTAGGGAGCGACGTCCCGGCGCTTTAATTGCTTTACTCGTCCCAATTTCACTTGCAATGAGTGAAGGGATAGTCATCTCTTCGAATGGGATTTACACTTCTCACCATTATGTCACAACTACCTCGAGTGCAACATGAAATTTTTCAAAGCGCGGTCAATTCAAAAATCAACGGTGGTCACACCGATCAAATCAAAACACATATTGTCCAATGGTTCTCGTTAAAAGAGATCGCGTCATTATAAAAATTGCTTGGAGTGTACATGACTCCATCGAAGGCGTTACAACATTATTCAAAACAAGGCGCTTATCATTAAGCATACAAAATCACATATATGTATGCTCGCTAACCGACAAGCCATGCAAATCGCTTAGCTTTGAGAGAAAAGGCGTACCCCGCCAACTCAATTTTTTAATAGTGCTTGCTAACATCAAGCCCATTTCCTCAAAAGAGAATTCATCGCTGCGAATATCCAGTCGGAGTATAACATAACTCCAGGGGGGGGCCCCGAAAGCATAAGGCATTAATCAAAATAAGGTACTTATCATTAAGCACAATAAACAGAAAAAAAAAAAAAAAAAAAAAAAATGGGGGGGGGGGGGGGGGGGGGGGGGGGGGTGGGGGGGGGGGGGGGGGGGGGGGGGGGGGGGGGGGGGGGTATATATAAATTTTTTAAATGTAAAAAAACATAACGACATGCTTGCTAAATAGCCAAACCATGCCAATCAATCACGTTACTCATGCTTGCTAAATAGCCAAGCCATGATTAACAATAAATAATTCCGGCTAAGACCAGCCCAAGAAAAGTTATTAAAGTTACAGGATGTTCACGGGCCTGATAGCCATGGATGCATATCCAAAAAGATTTTTATCATCGTAGGGTGCTCACACGCGGATCCATACCCTATCATTGTAGAGTGCTCACACGCGGATCCATACCCTATCATTGTAGAGTGCTCACACGCGGATCCATACCCTATCATTGTAGAGTGCTCACACGCGGATCCATACCCTATCAAATGGTCAAGTTTGCTTATATTATCAAACCCTGAGCATTCTTCACGGTGCTCCAGGCACGATCGTCACCGGCCCGGGTTCCATCCGTGGATTTATTGAGCTCGCACACCAATTGCGACCGCTCCTACCCGACTCCGTCTCGTGTCTTTCAACGAGCGTCGAGGACCCTTATCCGTGTCTTTCAACGGGGGGCTAAAAATCTGGGTACGCGTTACCCACGATCGGACGTCATTTCACAATGCCGCCTCGAGCTCGCACAACGTACGACCACTCGACTAAAATCACATAACACGCAAACACATAGCAAGCAAAAATTTTGCACATAATTTTCAACTATGGCTATCCGTCGTTGACCATCGACGATCAATGAGGATCGAGTCAAGCACAAGGACTCCTCAACTGAATAAACGGAGACGGCAAACGGGATTGTCTTTTATCTACCGCTACGAAGTCGGCAAACTCCAACTGTCCATCGCGTACCGTTTTATTCCCTACGGAAAATAATGGCAGATGACATCACTATCGTTCGGTAGGATCCGACCATTATGCTTGGCTCTCGCGCCGTAGGCTCTCCTTTTGAGCCATCCTTGTGTGATACATGCTTGTTTTAGAAAATCGAACACAGGTGAATTTATTATGTGAACGTTGCTATGAGTGTATTGTTGTGGAACTTCCTTCATGAACCATCAATCATTGTTAACCAGTGGACGCTAATGCAATAATAATAGATCTATTTTGGCCTAACGACCTGTCCGGAGTGTGTTCCTTGCGAGGGCATACGGAGACATATTATATTTAGTATTGGGAGTGTTATCACTCCGGGTTGGGCATAGTTAAGGTTCGGTTCGTGGCTCTAGCATCGTTGTGATTGTTCTATAAACTAAATGTTTTGATATGCTTGTGTTCAAAAGGATTGTTTATAAACTCTATGAATCCACTCAACGTTTTCGTTGACTTTTTAGCATGTTTATCTTAGGTATATACTTGCTAGCTTTGATAGGATGGGATGCGGATATCGAAGGACGTGGATTTGGTGAACTTTGCATATATGATAAAATGTTTTCTTTTAAAGAAACTTAAACATGTTGTGGATTATTTTGAAATGAGTTGTTATTAAGTTATTGGGACCTTGTAACTCTGATCTTTTTAATAAAAATTGAATGTCATTTACCGTGACTTGTGAGCTTATATTATGAAGTAGCACCCAATGTTGTATTCTGTTGCGTTGTAAATTTGAGGGTGTTACATATTCATTGGGTTGTAGTTGCTTAGAGTGTCATGTTGTGACACATCCATGACTGGTGACAATGGGTAATTAACATGGGTCATGGGTCATGTGCATTGGGTTGTAGGGGCTTATAGTGTCATGTTATCGACCAATACATGACTGGTGATTGACAATGGGTAATTAACATGGGTCATGAGTCATGTGCATTGGGTTGTAGTGGCTTATAGTTTAATGGAACCCATGCATGACCGGTGGTAATGGCTAATTCACATGGGTCATAGGTCACGTGCATTAGGTTATCACTGGTCACATTCATTAATGGGTATTTGACATCATATGGGTCATATGCATTGGGTTTTAGTTTCTTAGAGTGTCATGTTACGACACATCCATGACTGGTGACAATGGGTAATTAACATGGGTCATGGGTCATGTGCATTGGGTTGTAGTGGCTTATAGTGTCATGTTATCGACATATATGTGAGAATTCATAATTTTAGGTAAATAAATTTCTATATTTTATTCCTATTTCTACTCTTAAGTAAAATATTAATTTTTACTTCCACCCGATTCGGCAAATTTCGTGCTCTTAGTTAAGTTTGAGTCGTGCTTGGAAAATTTATTTTGTCTACGTGCATATAGTAGTTTGATATTTCCATTGTTCACCCCTAAGAATTTTGTTCATTTCATTTGGTCATTTTAGTTTTACTTTGTGTTTCCGTCAAACTTTGCTAAACCTCGCGTTTTTACTTAAGCCTCCACCTTTTACCTAAACATTTCTTAACATATATATAAAAAAAAAAATATTAATGTTAATAAAACTAA
>BQNB010039521.1:0-48005 GCA_026074375.1 Tanacetum coccineum
TGCTGCATGCTTGTGCGATCGATTTTGGAAAGGGTTGGGTTAACCATTTGCCATTAGTCGAGTTTTCATATAACAACAGTTATCACGCTAGCATAAAGGCCGCACCATTTGAAGCACTTTATGGTCGAAAGTGTCGTTCACCTGTTTGTTGGACTGAAGTTGGGGAAGCTCAAATCCTCGGTCCAGAACTAATTCAAGAGACCACGAAGAAAATCGTCCAAATCAAGCAAAGGATGCAAGCCGCTCATGATTGACAGAAGAGTTACGCCGATCTGAAGTGTAAGCCGATGGAATTCCAAGTCGAGGATAAAGTTATGCTTAAAGTTTCACCTTGGAAAGGGGTCGTACGTTTTGGCAAACGGGGGAAGTTAAACCCTAGGTATGTTGGACCTTTTAAGGTGATAGAAAGAGTGGGAGAAGTGGCTTACAAGCTTGAACTTCCAGAAGAGTTGAGCAGAGTTCATAATACGTTTCATGTATCTAACCTGAAGAAGTGTCATGCCGATGAACCTTTGGCCGTTCCGTTGGAGGGACTTAATTTGGATGACAAACTCCATTTTGTTGAGGAACCGGTAGAAATAGTGGGCCGAGAAGTTAAACGGTTGAAGAGAAGTCGGATCCCATTGGTCAAAGTTCGATGGAACTCCAAGAGAGGTCCCGAGTTCACGTGGGAACGTGAAGACCAATTCAAGAAGAAATATCCACACCTCTTCACCGTCTTCTATCACGGCCATTTTGAAGTTCTTGGGTTCGACTTTGGATAGTTTAGTATGGAAACAACACCTATAACACCCTGTGTTTTCAAGTCATTGACGACGTCAACAAATCCGCAATGTACTTTTTGTAATGTACGTGTTCACTTTAAATCATAAGCGATAGGTTAAATCGCGTACGCCAAAAATTAGCGTTCAATGTAAACGGGCATCAAACAATTAAATGTTTACATCAAGCAAGGGTTATATAATTATTTTGAGGATAATTATTAACTTTGTTCATTTTATTTTTATCGGATACGTAAAGTGTATACGTTTCGCGATAAATTGCGTTTAGGCACTCCCGGAACCACAAAAACTTTTCTACGCTTCAACAAATACCCACTTTTATACCCAATACATAAAAGTTACTAAAATATATCATATATATCTCATATATGCCGAAATTCTTGCATTGTACTCTTGATATGTACGAAATTATGGCATATATACAAAATATATATCCATAAAACTTCTTCATTGTGTCTAAAATACTACACCATACCTTTTATGGGAAACCATACTACAGACCTTACACCATACCTAGTCATTTCTTGTCTCTTTGACTTAGACCATGACCTAGACCATCCCTAGGACCTTACAATGTTTCCTTGACTAAGTCTTGCCATATATATACATGTATATCTAGTAAAAGAAGTCATACAAGCAAAATACTTAACCAAAAACCAACATTTGTTCTCCCTTTTCTCTCTACTAGCTCACGGCAAGGATCAAAGACCAAACCAAATCCATATCAATTTTTCTACAACCCATACACTTCTATATACATCTATCCTAAGATATTCTAAGGTGATCCCAAGCATTGGCTAACCTTTTTCAAGTATTAATCAAGAAAAGCAAGATTAGGGTTTTCTTGAGAAAACTAGGGTTTCTTAAGTACAAGCTTTGGTTTTAAGGCTAAACACGGGTTTAGCATTTGTTTCTCATCATCATCATACCTCATAAGGTCTATTTTAAACCTTTATGCTTTCATTTTATGAGTTTTTATGTATATAATGTGCTATATAGTGAAATCACCATTAGGAATACTTTTGAACATGAAAAATATAATTTTTCTTGTGATTATGATTTTGTGCACTTTCTCACATGTTATGATGTTGGTAATATCATGAAATAAAGAACATATAAGTCTTGTACAATCTCGGTTTAAGTATAAAAAGTTCATATGTAAACTTGTAATTAAAAGTTAAGTAAGAAAGTTTATGATTCTATGTAAAGTTACTAACTTGTGATCTTGATGATCTTGGACAAATATGAACTTATGGACATTATTATATGTATAACATATAATATATATAGTTATAAAAGACTTGTGGTAAATTGTGAGGTTAAAAAGTATATAAAACATATTATATAAATAAATTATATAAAAGATCATTTTGGGACAGTAGGTTTTCGAATTCCAAACAGGGAATTTTATGTTTTTATAAAATAATACAAATCATGACGATTCCGAAAAGGTAAGAAACTTGTTAAACGGATTAATAACGAAAAAGTTACGTTAAAAACGAGTTATACGTTAATTAAACGGAGTTTATAAAATGACTTTTATAAAACTTATATCAAACAGCTAGTTTGATATTTTTAATAAATAATACATATTTTTAGGATTCCAAAATGATAAGAATCGTAATTTTTCAATTAATAACGAATGAGTTATGAATTTCGCGAGTTTACGACAATTAAAACTTTTATAAAACTATTTTTATAAAAGTTACTATTCATGACAGAAAGTTATATTTTTGTAAACCTCATAAAATTATAGAACTTTCAAAAACGAGAACGTCCTCGAAAGAATCTTGTAAACTTCATAAATAAATAGAAATTTCAATTACGAGAACGTGCTCGAAAGAATTACTAAAAACGGAGCTAAAACGAATAAAATATGACGTTTACGATAATTCGAGTTTATAAAAGTAATTTTATAAACTATGAACAGTAAAAGTTACTATTCATCAGCAGACCCAACTTTATAAAATATGATATATCTTTCAATAACAAAGACATGCTCAAAGGAATCGCTAAAATCGGGATTAAAACGGATAAGTTATTACATTTACGAGTTTACGCTAATTAAAACACAAAAATAGGTTTATAGCTGTTATGAACAGTAAAAACACTATTCACCACAGAATGTTGAAAATTTAAAAACGTAATATTTTGATCACTCGTCTTAATACGAAAGCGTGTACATAAGAAACGCGAGAAACGGGTTTAAAACGGGAAAGTTATGCTAGTTTTACTAAAACGATAATTATAAACGTTTTCACTTTATAACAACGATTTCTAAATTACAAATAGACGGTGATGAAGCTATATAGAATTATATGTGGTTATCAAAGTACTATATTACTAGGGAGTTTCATAATGAGGCCTCTTCGGGGTGGCGTATCGACGAGTTGTTGGATTTACGATTTAAAGTGTCCTAGCTCCTCATACGTCACTACACGACCTCTTAAATTATGATAGCCCGAACGATAGTATGATGTAACTAACATAGACTTGTATATGATGTTAGTTAATCAAAGCGATTAGTGCTTATACGACCTATGTTAATTTAGGTTGCATTCGATCATTTGCGTGACGCTTTATCTGTGATATTTGGATTATCATTAACTTGAGGTGAGTTCATAGCCCCCGTTTTACATGGTTTTGTTTTATAAGTTTTGGGGTGGAAAACATGCATTTGTTTTATAACTGGACACAAGTGGATAAATTTTATATTATGGTGACGTGTTGCCTAAGTAGCGATAACCCAAGTTGATCCCATTATCATGAACTGTCAATTACTGGATTCTGAGCGCGAATGTTATGAATAGATCTATTGGGTTTGACATCCCCGTTCGGGTGATTAGCTATCACTGGACAATGAACGTATACCATGTCGGACTAGGGATGTTTCGGGTTAGAACATCAATACGGGCAATTTTATATTGCTATTTATTTATGTCGAGCTTCAGTGTCATGAGCTTAGGGCAACGTAATTACAATTATGTGATGTTTTGCATTTCCTGCATTATCATATACTTGGGGAGATCTTGTGGTCCAACATTATACGATTTATCAAACCTATGAATTCACCAACATTATTGTTGACGTTTTAAAGCAATGTTTTTCAGGAGGTCAGTCGTTATTTATATATCTGGTAGCTATTGATCTTAAAGTAACAGCCCGGCCCCTTATTTTCCGCTGCGACCCAATTTGGGGGTGTTACATTGTTGATCCTGATATTAGACTTACCATGTTGAAAATGGGATTAGCGAGGTACTAGGGTAGCTTAACACCTATCCCTAATATAGGAATTGACCTAATTATCGCCTTTGCCATAATAAATACTTAAAAAATGTATAAACTCTTTCAGAGGGGGTTAATAATCGGTTTAGATTATAGATTGGTCTTAAGGATAGTTGGGGTTTAACCACTACAAACTTGGATGCCTTGCTCGTGTAATCGTAGGGGAATGTGGGATCGCAGAGTAAGTATAGGACATACCTCAAATGCTAATTCGGGTCTGTCGATATTAGAACCACTAATGGAAATATTAATTGAACATTGCACAGGAAATTGTAATCATAACATTAGTAACAAAATGGTTTGGCTAGCATGCTTTTCTCCCTGAATACTTCTATCAATTTACTTTATTGCATTTACTTTTCTGTAGTTATTAAAATCAACTTACAAACCATTTTCAAACGTGACATAATCAAACTAAAACTAGTAAACCTTAGCTCTTACAACGAACTTGGATTTACCAAACTACTACACTATATACGACTGGGTTCTCCCTTTAGTGCGTATATCGGTAGACGAATTTATAAATTTAAAACTTGGCATATATTTAATTAAAACAATTTTACGCATCAAAGGTCCTGTGTAAAATATAGGAAAAAAGCAAAATCCTATCTCGGGTATCTATGGTTAACTAAATAAACTAAATAAACTGTACAGGAGACCAATACTCCGTATCCATAAACTAGAATACGCCGTATTGAAAAACCTGTAAAAAGTATCTATATACGGGCCAGTCTGTTGAATACGCCGTATCATATTCATGAATAATCCGTATAGACATAACTGAAAATAATGTTTAAAAGTGCATAAAAGTAAAGGACTGATATCGTCCAGACATTCAATACATCGTATGGTATGGAGCGGATACGCTATATTGATGTCTAGGAAGATAGACTTGATAAAAATAAATAACAATCCAGGTTGTCTCTCGGGAAGCACTTTTCTTTCAGCTAGTGTTTAAGTTAGACTTTTTCCTCCCAACTCTTTTCACTTGGTGCGTGTAACCATCCATCCTTCGTCCATCATGCGAAATATTTCTTGGTATGTGTGGATTGCTTCTTCACTTGCATTCGTCAAATCATCGCATTCATTTTCTTTTATAGCCACATACTCTTTGTCATCCCTGAATACAACACATATGTAATCTTGAAATTGCAATATTACCTCTCGCATCTTTCTTACTATAGCCAAACTGGTACACCGCTTATGATCATCAAAACACTTTAGATTCTGTTTCTTCATCTTCATGTTCAATTCATCTCACATTTCTTCTTTAATCACTGGTGGTATGTCAAAGGTCGCATTTTTTCTACCTTTCATTTACTTGATTCATATCTTCATCATCATTCCGTCCTATGATGGAATTTATTCTTTTTAAAGCTTCTATCTTTTTTTTTTTGAGTTCGCCATCCTTTCAAAGCTTGTACATTCTAAAGATTGGTAAAGGGAGGTGTGGTTTCTCAATTATGTAAGCATCCAGGCAAGTTTCCTTTCCGTTACATTTATTCCTCATCTTTCCAGCTACAGGTAGGCCACTCCGAACACCACTTTTTATAATTAAATGGCTTACAATGATGTTTAACTGGAGTTGGTTCCTTCCATACTCCATTCTCCGTCCATGGTCTTTCATGCACCCATGGCACATCTTTATTCCACTCATATATCTAATCATCCTTATATTCTTTGTAAGTCTTAAATCCATCAATATCTTTAGTAAGTACATCTGGATCAATTGCAAAGATTAATTAAACTCATTAATGACCTTACACCAAGGTGTCTCGAAAGTCTAAATTCATTAGTCGGATCCCAATATCTTTAGTAACTTTATCTTCATCATTAGAATTAGAGGATTCTTCGTCGGTGAGTTCAACTTCATCATCACCTCTAGCCCAATAAATCCATAATTCTTTCGTTAATGTTAGATATAATGATCCATGTCTTGTAGTTAAAATTTTTTTTGAAGCTAACCATTTAGTAAATTCGACATCAGATGGATCATATTCCATATCATCATCAGATTCATGTGATATTTGTTGTTCTAAACCGTCTTCCTTTTTTAAGTCACATGAAATATTAGTAACCTCAGCAATTTCAACCTCATATGTAAACACGCCGTCTTCCATTTGAAAATTTCAAGTGATGTATTGCAAGTGAGCGAAACATCACTGATCTTTACGGACTCAAGTTTCTCGAACTCTTCCTTGAATACCTTTGTCATTGTTACTAAAAATAACCAGAAATTATCAGTAGAACCAGTTGAAAAAGGGCATGTATAAAATTTCGAGCTTTAAGTTTGAGTACGAAAAACTTCTCTGTTACTATATCAGATGATTGACACGTCGTATTCAATAAGTATGAATACACCGTATTAATCTTTTGAACGAATACGCTTTATTAGATAAGAAAGTTGGATACATCGTATCCAATAGAAGTGGATACCCATATCAGGTTATCGACCAGAAAAGTGTATTGAAAAACAATTAAACGCACAAACAACTAAACTAATAAGCAATTAAACAAATAAATATACAAGAAAATATACAAAATTATACACTAATCTATACTACACTAATCTTAAGGGTTAGATTAATATAATGTTAAAAACCAAAATATCAAATAAAAATCAAGATTAAATTTTCACTCCACGGCGCAGTAACGCAAAATACTGGATGTGTTCATTGTGTGGTTGTTAATTTATGTTTCAAGTTTTCAAATTATATTTTGTTGACTTTACCAAAAACAACACTTTAACGGGTAGTGTACCCAGTCAGATGGGAGTTTCGTAATAAGTAGGGGGTCGATCACTAAGAGCAAGAAACAATCTTTTAATTTATTAATATTTTGGTTATCTAAACTAAGTTAATTCTATTCTATGTTAAACTTATGCTAAACCTATGTTCATCCTAAATCTAACGGATAAGGCGGTTTTTTTTTCAGTGGACGGACTAGCATGGGTTTTATGGTGAACTAAAATCAACTTAAGACACTAAAACACAGCAAGTAAATTGACAGAAGTAAAAGAACGGGTGTAGCTAAATATAAGACAACGGTAATTAACTAGTAGTAATTCAATCAGAAGTTGTTTGTTTTTTAGTGCAATGATTACTTATCTCGAGGCGGCATATTATTCTTAAGACTTAGGCGGTACTTCTTAAGACCTAGATACAAAGAATTCTGTCACAATTATAATGTATCCACATAAAGATCCTATATTTGCTTTTATAATCTATCTTAGGATTAAGATGGTGTTCTTGGGTTACCTACTCATAGAGACTTTTACCCACTTATGCTTTAAAGGCAATTCATACACTTAGTAGTCCGCTTCACCAATCTTTACCAATTAATTTGAGTACGTACTCGTTGTTCCCAAGGGTCACCTGTCAGGTCTAGTAAGGTCATGATTTAAGCAAAGATAGGTTATTATTCGTGATCCTATTGGTCTAGATGTATAAATCACTATATGGAGAGCCATTCCGGCATCTAGATTACTTGGTCCGTATCACTAGATCCAGTTGAATGATAGGTCGCATACAAAAGCACGTAAACAAGTATAAACTGATAAACATAAACAAGCAATCAACGATAAATTAAGCAATCGAGATAAACAAACCAAACATTCAGATCTTTATAAAAAATGGCTAATACCCGAAGGTATTAGCCTTCAAACGTCATAATCAATACAAAAGTAATAATTTAGCCAAGGTAAACTAACCGAGTTAACGAAATGATACCAAAAACTAAACGATTTCAGGAGAATAGGAAATTACAAGTTGTTTCCTATGGAAATTAATTACATTGCAAGTCCTCTTTTGTTTTCTTCTTTCTAAAATCGACTGTTATGGTTTAGGTATCGAAAATATGATTTAGCATACTGAAAACCTATTTTTAGGTTTTTTCTATTTATAAGGTCTGGAATATGGTCGATACGGCATATTGACTGAGTCAATATGGCGTTTCAAGAGTATCTTGACGTAGGGAGCAGTACGATATCTTTTCCAGAAATATTTTTTTCCATAACTTGAATACAAGTATTGGTTTCCTTTGGTACGGCTGTATTGATCCTTGTTCCTTTGTGTATTTTGTTAACGTGCATGCACAGTACGCCGGATCTTCTTTGATGGGATACGGAGTATAGGATTTCAGTAACAATAATCTTCAATTGTCTTCGTTTAAGCTCCACAATGCGTGTCTTTTTGCTAATCTTCACCAAGTACTCCATAATTACTGCAAATTCTCAATATACAAAAACGCATTAAGTAAGACAATTTTTGCCATTAATTAACTAATATGGATTTTTATTTACATAGGATAAATGATGCTATAAGGTATTGATATTGTTTTGTCATCAACTTATGATGATGGAATTCAGTATTATCTTAGCTTGGACCTTGTTTATCCTTTGATTAATTGTCGTAACTATTATAGGTCAAAAGAGTTAGTTGTAGTGGTTGATTTTGAGTCGCGAATCAATATCATACTTATGAGAATTATGTGGTGAATTGATAAACAAACCAAGCATAATAATGTTTAAGACCCTTTCTTATGTTGACCGACCGGTTTGGGAGGAATTCATAGGTATACATATTTGATATAAACCATCCTTAATGCACTCGTGATGATGTAGTATATAGGCCAAAGGATTCTATGTCATTATTGGTACATATGTATGTTGTGGTAATTACCCGTTATTCATGACTTGCATGATTTGTTTATATAAAGTTTTCAATTTCTATATCTATTATGATTGGTATCTTGCTTCACACATGTTTAGGCTAATTGATATGTGACAATCGTTTAGCTTTGTCGCTTGATAAACCTTGTGGGGAATACTACAAACTTCCGGTGAACGACTAGCTTACTAATACTATATTACATTCGATGAGGTATACTTGCCTGAATGTGTTCCTAATTGTTCGGTATATCTAGTTTATAAATTTAAAGCTCGTTGTTAACGCGTCAAGATTTTGACGCCGTTGTCAGGGATTTGTTTTAGTTGTTCTCACTTTGTTTGCTAGTCTTGTGCATGTTTCGTATGTTTTGTGTGCTTTGTTTCTTTAAAATATTTGAAATTCGTCTTCTGTTGCTGCAAGTAAGCCGCACTTCTGATGAAGTGCGCCGTACTTTTCCCTGTTTCTCTTGTAACTTTGCATTGAAAACCTGCAAGTGTGCCGGTTTCACACCAAAACCTCCATACTTGTCTTGTGATCATGCCCATCTCGTGACAGATTAAGTTTAGTGGTAACACAAAACCCCAAATTGTTATTTTTGGTTTTATAATCACTTGAAATTCCATTTTATCTGATTATATGCCTCGTACATTTGTAAATATATTGTTTATGATTCAAATGAAAAAAACCAAAAAGATTTTTATTTCTAATTATTTTTCCTTCTTTTTTGCTTATTGTGATTACTGGCATGTTCATGTTTATATAATAATTCATGGTGTTTGTTTGTTTATTAGTTTTTTTGATAATATTTCTTGCATTGCATCTGTGAAAAAAAAATTTGTCGTAAGTACGCCGCAATTCTTTTGAAGTGCGTCGCACTTTGCACCTGCATTAAAAAAATCAGTTATGTATAAAAATAAACCTGATGCATTTCTTTTTTATCTTATGTTATGTGAATATTCGTAATGTGTTTATATTTGTTTCTTTGTAGGTATCTTCATTTGTATCTTTATAAAAAAAATATATAAAGAGTAAACTGCAAAAATCACCCCTCTGGTTTATAGTTTGTGGCACTAATCTTCCCTAGCCGATACTATTGGCACTAATCATCCCTGAGTGGTGAAACGTTCGGCAAAAATCATCCCTAGAGGGATGATTTTTTCAAAACTTTTTGTTAAACGTTTTGCAAAATCATCCCCAATAAGGATGATTTTTTTAGGACATTTGGCCACTCAGGGATGATTAGTGCCAATAGTATCGGCTAGGGATGATTAGTGCCACAAACTATATGAAAATGGTTCTAGTTTGTTTGTGATTGCATATCGTGCTTGTTTTGTACGTTTGCTAGTCATCTGTGTTTTATTATACATGATTAGTTAGTTTGTTAAGTGTCTTGTAAAATTTCATAAATATCAAAACTTTGCTGCAAGTACGCCGCATAAGTTTCCTTGTGCGCCACACTTCTGGGCTGAGAAACAAAAATATTTTCCTCTTTCATGTCATTATCATATTGATTATTTTAAAACTAGCATTATTATTCATTCTTGTTTGTTTGCGTTTGTTGGATTGTTTGATTGTGTTTTTTGGTGTTTATGTAGTATGTTAAAAACTATAAAATCTAAAAAGTTTTCTTATTTATTTTTCTGTTTTTGTTTATATGTTTATGTGTTTGTATGATTGTTTGTGAATATGTTATGTGTTATGTGTTTTATTTTTGTGCTTTCATCTTTGCTTGATTGCACGTTTATAAGTATCACCACATTAAAAAAAGGGTTAGAAAATTATAAAACATCAAAAAGGTTTTCTTGTTTCTTTTTGTGTTAATCTGTTTATGTTTGTGTGTTCATGGTTGTCTGTGTTTGTAACTGTATTTGTATATATATTCTTAACTAATAAGGAGTGATAAAAAAATATAAAAAGTGGTTTTCTGTAGTATTAAACTCGCCGCCACATTGGTTTGTGGGCGGCGCACTTTTTATCATATTTTTGTCGTGTTTTATGCGCTTTGAGCTGTTGTCACCCTGTTTCGTTACTTTGCGTTCTCCCTGGCTGTTGCCGTTTTTCGTTGCGGCGCCCCACCTCCTCCCCCCAATACTACCACATGTGTGTTGTCGCGCATATCCAGAATAAGCGTCACTGACGGTCAATCACTCTTAACTACACCCCCCCATTCCATGTCCTATAGTTATCCTCGCATACCCCTACCCATTACACATATGGATCCATATCTTTACTCTTGTGACTATACAACTCGCGCACCAACCTTGCGCTTTATCTGAATCGAACTCGCGCTACTCGTGCTTAACTTCTCCCGCGCGTATCACTGTTTTTCAGCAGTTTCCTGCGTTTCACTTGCTTTTTTCGCACCTTGTTACGGTTCCACATTAATGTGTCTTCGTCTTTAACTTTCTCCTCCGTTGCGCGGCTATCGCGCTACCGCGCTTAGTCCGCGGCTATTCTTCGCGCTCGCTTTTATTTGAGTCCGCGCTTATCACGTCGCGTTTTTTATAGCGCGCGAGTATTTTTAAATATTTAGAAAAAAAAAAAATTTGGCTCGATGTATGCCGATTCCATTGAGGCGTGACACACTTTCTGGCCTGACAAAAATATTTTTGTTAAAATTAATTTACTTTGATCATTTGGGTACTATGATATATTGAAATAATATCTCAATTGAATATGTGCCTGAAACTTTCATTTATTTTTTTAGTTTTCTTAAAAAAATATATGAAAACCTAAAAATATTGTTTTCTTTTTCGTGTTTATTTTATGTGTTCGAGTGTTAGCTGCTAATTTTAGTTCTTTATATTAGTTTTATATTGTGTGTTTGAACGAATGTTTGCTTAATTGTGGTTCGTTATAAAACATAAATTCGAAAATGGAATTTTGCTAAAAGAATGGCTGCACTTTAATTGCAAGGATGGGCGTACTTCTCATAAGTCCACCCAAAAATATTCATTTTCTTTAAAAAGAAAAATAGTTGTTTGTTTGTTTTAGTTCGTTATGTGCATGCTTGTGAAGTGTTTGCCTCCGTATGTATTTGTGAATGCTTGAATAAAACTTATTATATTTTCCTTCTTATGTATTATTTATTTCGTCGTTTAGTGTATGCTTGTTTTAGTAAATTATGTATAAATAAAAATTTTAATAGCAAAAAATACAAAATATATAAAACAAAAAACTTTGCAGTTTCATTTGTATGACCCGCATAAGAGCTCGTGTGTTTCGTACCTTGACTACTGTATCCAAAAAATGTTTTTTTTCACTTTTTGGGTGTGTTTGCTAGAAACCCTCACGAGACTATAACTCGTCCACTCGGGATGATGAGGGGTTTAAAGACTTTTTTCATACACTAAATGCAACCGTGTTGCCTACGAAAGTGCGCTTTAGAATTTTATGCTTTTTTGTAGTTATGTTTATTTTGCAGATTTAGTAAACATGTGGATTTTGGATCGGTGGTGATATATTATACTTTGGGATGGATATATTGGAGTTAAATTTAGATTATATTGGTTGAATTATGATGCTTAGCTGAAGCTTAGTTTTTGGGCTATATCTTTCAGAATTCAGCCGAGCACTTATGAGCACCGGGAAGTCTCGTTTATATTTATTTTTCCCACTTATCCTACCTTTTAAGTTATTTTCTAATTACGCATATTGCTAAACTTAAGTGTGAGGGGAAATGAATTTGAAAAATGAGACTAATTTTTAGTACTTATTCTTTTTGTTCGCCCTCAGTAATCTAATTATTTGTTTTTTTGTCACTTAGGTTAATATATTAGAATGAAACTTAATTAATAAATAAAGTTGTTAAATTCATATATGTGTCCCAATTGATAGAGCAGATCCGACTCGGGATTGATCACATTACTTGCGCATTTATAACCATTTCGGTAAATATGTGAGGATTTCGAGCCTATATCGGCATATGTCTTTTATGCTTAATTTTTTTGTATATGAGTGTGTTCGGTTGATTTTTGATTTCTTAACTTTGTGCTTGAAATCATTACGAGACCGCAGTGAGATCACGTTCGCGTGATATATGTATTTTTATGTGATAAAGAGGCAATTTAGGATTTAACTAAATTAGCTCATCCATTTAAAGCTATTTATTCTTTTAGCTAATTACACAGATTAGTTATCCACCAAAATAAACCCTTTTGTAGCACTCATCTTTAGCGTTAGTTCCCATAGTATATCCCTCTAAGCCTTTTTATGTTTTCTACTACTAAGAATAAAAAATATATAACCTTTAAGCTGTAGCCTTGCCCTGTCAAATTCTAATGGTGGTTGTAGTTGGCTTGGTTGTGTGATAATTGTTAATTAATAGTTTATTCGCGTTTTATTGTAAGTGTTGTACCATTTCTATTGATCCCAATTGAATAGATCTTGCTTAGCTTATAAAAGGCTTAGTTGTATTGAATAAATCCAAGACAACTATGGTAGAAACTTTGATTGAATTTATCAAAGACTACTAGGCGGGGATCTAGTCAATGTATAGAAGAATAAAGTAAATAAAAAGTAACAACAACTGTTTACTAAAACTTTCAGCCTAAATATAAACCCTAAACACTCTTGTTGATCCAACTAAGATCGATTCTTGGCTGGTAAAAGGTTATTACTTGCGATAGAACCAAAACTACTTATGATATAACTTTATGAATACATATAAGGTATGCGGAATTATACTCTTTAATATTAGAAGAATATTCATGAAACGGGTAAATGTATGAACAAGTGATGAACAATTATATTTCTGAAAGCTCTAATATTATTATTATCAATTGTTATACGAGTACTCGTTTCAGTTAATAGGGTTTTACAACCTTGAAAGCTACAAATTCAAACTATGACCTTAGATATGTTTTGCTTACGATTTTGGTCATTAAACTCTATACCCTGGACTCCTTTTACAAAGGAGTCTCTAACAGGCTTACTATTTTTCTAAGTTATCACGATCTTTTAAACCAAAATAACTTATAGTATTTTAACAAAAATATCTCATACTTATCCGTATGTAATTCTTGCTAGGCAATCTATCTTTATTCTTCTAACAGTTAGAATTTTTTTAGCAGTTGTAATCCTTTAGCAGTTGTAACCAACAGCATTAACTTTTATTCTAGCAACACTAACTTAGCAATATTAACTCCAAGATTATCATGAAGCCTTTTGATCCCAACAATCCTCCCCTAAACTTGATGTTCCATCATTCTCGAATCTTAAGTTTCATTGATTAAAAGGCTTTATCTCTTACTAAAGGATGCATTTAAAACACTTCGGATTCTGAGCTGTTTTGTCATGAGCTTCGAACGTAGATAGCCATCTCATTCAATGGTCAGTTTGAAGCTTCTTGTTGAGCATTTTTGTGATTGTTGTAGGTGTGAGTGGATACTTTTTCTCTACCCATTAAGATATGCATGATTCGGAAAATCTCACAAAATGTACTATACTTGAGAAAAATTAGCTTCCAAACTGTCACTTGTATCCTTGTAGATTTCTCCATTACCTTACTTTCTTACCATCAGGTCTAAAATCACTTTCAGATCACCCCATAAACCTCTTACATATGCCTCCTCTAGTGTATTCCAGTTTAGCTTTAAACAATTCTAGAGGTTTTCAGGTCTACTCTGTCAATGTTTTTTTTTAAAGCATCTTAATCTTGATGAGTACCTTCTTGAACTTCCATCAGCTTGTGTTTTAATTTGAAGTATCCCATCTTTCCTTCTTTGATGATTTTCAGTCAATAATGATTGGAGGCTTGCATGGCTATGTATGCATCAATTGCTACCTCATCATCAGAAACTATCTCCATATGCTTTTTTATCTCTGCTTCATCATCTACTTCAGCTTCTACTTCTTATCTTAATTTTGGCTTCTTGATTATCAATAACTCAAAGTTCTTCTCCTACTCTCTTAGGACTGCTTTTTATACAGCTATGCCTTCTTGAGTGCTCTTTTTTACCAACTCTGTATCCATAACTACAAACATGTTTACCCTTGTCATGGCTTTATCAAATAACTTTTGAATTTCATCATAGTTTTTGCTCTTCAACTGATTTTGTTTGTATTCAGCCATGTGTTTCAGATAGGTAGACATTTTACTTCTCTTCTGAGCTTTAGTTGGTGGTTTTCTTTTTTGCTCTTCTACTTTAAGTCTTGCAAAATGCTTCTTTGTTTTATCCATGAGCTCCATAAACATCTTTGACCTTTCTTCAATGGTTAAATCTTCCTGTTCTTGTGCTTGTAATCTTGCAACTACCTCATAATCTGCATCTATCACAGCTTGAACATTATCCCATTCAGCAATGTTTGTATCTTCTTCCTTTTGTCTTTCCAGCCTTTCCTCTTCTTCTAATTCAGCTTGCAATTTTCTTGGTCGTCTTTGAGCAAGGTTCGTATCATATCAAAATGTGATATTTCTTTTTTAATGGTTTTTCAGGACTCCAACATTTTTGTTGCCTTTGTTTTTGGCCTGTGGAAGTTGTGATGGTTGTGAAGATGATGTTGTTGTTCTAAATTCACTTGGCTTGATAACTACAACCTCCATTAGCTTGGGTCTTTGTAACAGCAGTTGGAGTTGTGGGTAGCAGCAGTTTGTAACAGCCTTGGGTTTCGGCTGCTTGATCTCTATTAAGGTCTGAGCCGAGTTAACTCATCAACAGTTGTTATTTGTTTGCTACTTGACAGTAGTTAACATCAGCTAGTTATAACTGCCTTTACACCTCAACTCCCTGCTTTATCTTAAACTCTTGTATCAAAATTAAATAATCATCATTCCTTCTCTTGAGTTTCTCATAATCAAATGGTAACCCTCTTATCTGCATCAATATCAATAATTTTTCCTCTCCTGTTTTGGATGCAGCCTCTGATCACCCAACCTTCTTCTTTCAGAGGTATTTTATTTTGCAGTTCTATCAACCTTCCTTAACCTTTTAAGCCCTAGAGTTCTTGACTTATTCCTCCTCTTTAGCTTCTTGACCCTCTCCTTTAATTTAGTAATCACTGCAGCTTGAGGGGTCTTTGTGACAAGTTGGTATAAAGTTCCATCAATTCATTTAGTTTTAGTCTTTCCTCACCACTGAGTAGTGGATCATTAGAATGTGTAGGTACACTTTCCACATTTTTAGTCTCATCTGCCATAGGTTCTGTAAGGTCACTAGGTTGAGAAACCTCAGTGTTCTGTTTCTTAGTCTTCCTAGGCTTTTGCTTCTTTAGAGGTTGTGATGATGATGGTTGATTAATGGTGGGTGTGTGTCGGGGAACAGTAGGCATTACAGAACCTTCACCCTCTTCTTGAGCTTGAACCATCATAGTTTGAAATAGAGGTGTGTCCCTACCAGAAAAGTCTTTTCTTTACCTCTTCATGTTAGCAAAGACCTTCTTAGTGTGAGAAGGTGTAACATAAATCTTTTTATGTTTGGCCATTCCTTCAACTTGTTTATTCAGGAACACTTGCACAAACCTTAGATACATTAGAAATTTAACCCCACCTTCTAAGTTCTTCACCATATTATCAAAAATATACTTGGAAAAGTTAAATCTTTGGTTTGTGGCAAGACAGATGATAGCAGAGGCCATAGTGCTACTAGTTCATAAATAAAATTAAAAAAAAAAATGACATAATAACATTCGTTTAAGTTAGTTGTCTTAAGCAATACGGCATTTGCAGATATTGTTATGGATAAGAAATTACCATGTAGGTGAAGAAAGTTTATAGAATGTAAGCTTTTGTGTAGATTTTCATACCCATTCTTTCAAGTTCTTACAAATTGGTGTAGGCATTGGTAGAAATACAGTACCATTCTCATCAGCAAGTTGATGATACTCTTCTTTTTACTTGTTCACGTGATGATCACCTTTTTCTTATCCACTAGGGCTTGAATTTGCACTTCTCCATTAACAGTTTTCACCTTTGTAGTAGCCCAGAATTGCTCAATACATGCAATATAGACTGTGGGATTAACTGTTAACGCATATTTGATAGTATGTGCGTTTAAAAAATCCACAATTTGCTCAAATCCATCCCTTTCAGTGGGTTTATCTAAGAATGCGACCATGTTGTGTGAACTAGCGAACTTTAAGGCAGCCATTGGGTTTTGATGATTAAGAATGAAGTTGAGTTAGGGTTTATGATTAGAGAGTATAACAAAGATTAAAATTGATTAAGTGATTGAATGAAACCCTCAATCGAAGTATTTATGAAATCACCCTCAACAGCATTAACTTGAACTAGCAGTATTAAGTTAAGCTTAACAGCATTAACTGACCTAGCAGTAGCCCAGCATTAGTAAGTTATGCCTGGCAGGTTGGCAAGCATTAAACTTAACCTATAGCAGGTAAATTAGTAAGTTTATGCCTAACAGCCATTAACTACATTCGGCTCGTTGACCAGAGTAGTAAGTGTATGCCTAACAATATTAACTTTGAGTCACCAGCATTAACTACAATTTCGTTCCAAAAAGCATTTCCATTATCAATTTTGATTCTCACAAGCTTTCTTTCTGTTTTTATTCTTACTATATCTCTCAATTTTTTTTCTCACTGAATCACTCTATCTGTTTTTATGTCACGCATCTCTCTTTCTGTTTTTTCATTCTCACCAATTTCTCTCATTTCTTTTAGCTCACAAAGTCACTCTTTCTATTTTTGTTTCACAGATCTCTCTTTCTATTTTTTAGCTCACTATTTCTCTTAATTCTTTTACTCACCAATTCACTCTATCTGATTTATTTTCACACTCTCTCTTTCTGTTTTTATGCTCACTAATTTTCTCTTATTTCTTTTAACTCACAACTCTCTCTATCTGTTTTTGATTTCTCTTAATTCTTTTAAGCTTACTTTTCCCTTTTCTGATTTTGTTTTCTAACTGTCACAGTATTATTTAACAGCAGTACTTAATCTATATTACCAGGTAAAGTTAGGCCAGACTACACTAACTTGAGTTTCATCATTAGCTGCTGTTCCATTCTATTTCAAGCATCATTTGTGCATAATCCATTGCATATTAACACAATTAACCTCCCCTCAATCAATACTTTAGAGGTTAATCATTCCTATACTTGCAATCAGATATTGAAATCTGCCAACATCAAATACTTTTGTGAGCAAATCTGTAACATTCTGATCTGTGTGAATATTGATCATTTGAATAAGCTTCTTCTCATTGGAATCTCTGATAAAATGATGTCTAATCTCAATGTGCTTAGTCTTTGAGTGAAACACTGGATTCTTAACTATGCAGATGGTGCTTTCATTGTCAATGAAAATCTTGGTATTCATGAAATTGTATCCATAATCCAGCATTTGATTTTGGAATCCAAGAGTACGTGTCTACGCACTTAGCGCACCACGTTTTCTGCTTCTGTAGTAGAGTTGGTTAACTATCAGTTTGCTTTCTTGCATTGCATTATAATCATTGCTTCAAGAAACTGGACAACCTATGTTAGTGGATTTTCTGTCTAAACTTACATAGCATAGTCACTGTCAGTATAAGCTTCCTAATCATGTGGACTAGTTTTTTTTTCCTTATAGGATACCAAAGACCCAATTTAGGTTTGACCCTTTCAGGTTCTAAAGATTTTTTTTCACGCATGACGATGTGAAACTTTGTTGTGATTGGATTCTTGCCAGCAATACAACAAACATTATATCAGGCTTGAGATGTTAAATACATCTAAGAGGCTAATCTATTGATCTATATATAGTGAACATCAACATCTTTAGCATTTTCTCCTTTATCATCAGGTTTGAAGTCTTCCATAGGTTTGTACTTACTGTCTTCACAAGCTTGAAAAACCAAACTTATTCAAAATTTCTTCCGCTATAATTGTCTTTGAGGATGATAAATCCCATCATCTTTTGTGCACTTGTAGTCCTAAGAAAAAATGTAGCTCACCATAGGGAATCATCTAGAACTTCCTTGTGCTCAATTTCTCAAATCATGCATAACTCCTTTTTAGAGATCCAAAATGATATCTTCAAACATAGTACTTGAATAGTAGGAATATCAACTTTTGACTCTTTTAATGAACAAAGTTTTATCTATCTGACCTCTCTGAAATCCATGTTCATAAAAGGTAGAGAAAACTTTCATACCAAGCTCTAGGAGCATGATGTAGAAATCTAATGCCTTTTTACCTTATAAACTCTGTCAGGGAATATGGATCTTCAAACCTAGACGGTTGACAGACATAAACTTTCATCTTTCATTTCTTTGCCATACAGAAATGCACTTTTCACATTCATCTGGTATACTACAAAGTCTTTGAATGAGGCATAGGCTAAGAACAGCCTAATTGCTTCAATCCTAGAAACTAGAGCAAAAACCTCATTATAATCTATTCCCTCTTCTTGAGTGTATCCATGTGCAACCAGTCTTGCCTTGTTTCTAATCACAATACCTCTTTCATCTTTCTTGTTCCTGTACACCATTTTAGTACAAAGGCTCTTTTGCATGTGGGTAAATCCACACAGGTCCAAAACTGTAGTAACTTGATTCGCAAAAAAGCTCTTCTTGCTGCTTCTATCCAGCTTGGATCCTTTAATTGCTGGGATTACCTTTTTGGGGCTCTCCTGGGATAAGAAAAAAGCAAACTAAACAAGTATGAAGGTCTTATGAGTTTTCCCTATTAAACAACACTAACTTAAAACCTTGTTTTTTATAGTCTTGTCATTCTCCTTATTGTTACACCAGGACTACACATCACCAATCACATGATTCAGTGAAATGATCTTTTATGGATTCTTGTATTTTGGAGTAGAAAAAACTAGATATATGGTAGTAATGTTGCTCATATTCACTTTTGTTTAATGACCAAAGAAATCAGCATGTGTGGCTTCAAGTATAGCATTATCTCCCAAAGAAAACATGTCTGGTTCAATATTAATACTTGGCCCAACAGTATTAACATCTTGAGTACTGTTTTCAGACCTCTCTTGATCATCAATTCCACTTTCTTTACATACACCTTCATCATCCTTCTTTCCAGCATCACTAGGAGGTTGTGGTTTATCATTACTAGCATTCTTTGAAGAAGAATCAAATAGTGAACCATCTTTCCATAGTGGCATCAAAATGTAGTCTTGGCTAGATCTTGTCTCCTTTCTAGAATGACCTGCACCAATACTTTCTTCTGTACCTACAAAATCATTAGAGTTTGTACCTGCAACAACTGGCACGTAATTCATTGATTTTGTTAGAACATCAATATCAAACAGCCACTTTGGTCCATCACCTGCAATAATAGGCTTATCCTCCAAGAACCTAATATGCAAGTTTTCTTCTACTTTTCTAGTTCTAATGTTGTATACCCTAAAAGCCTTACTATTCATTGAGTATCCAACAAAGAATCCTTCATCTGACTTTTCATCAAACTTGCCTAAATAATATAAGGTATTAAGAATGATAACATGACACCCAAAATGGTCTCATTAAGCTTAGACAGGTGTTCTACCTCTAAACAATTCATAAGGGGTCTTGTTATGAGGCTTAACTACTAATACCCTATTCTGCACATAGCAAGCAGTATTAACTGCTTCAGCCTAAAATGTAGTAGGTAACTTAAAGACAGCTAACATGGTTCTAGCAGCCTCAATTAGTGTCCTATTTCTCCTCTCAGCAACACCATTTTGCTAAGGAGTTCTAGCTACACTAAATTCCTTCTTAATGCCTTTCTTTTCACAAAACTCACTCATGACTCTATTTTTGAACTCTGTTCCATTGTCACATCTGATTATCTTTACTTTCTTATCAACTAGATTTTCTACCTCAGTTATAAAGCTCTTAAGAATGCCAGATCATGGTGAGTTCAACGCTGTACATGAACCCACAACAACAATCCACGCAACAACTTCCAAACACGAAACCATAAATTAGGGTTTCGGCTGCATAGCTAACTTCCATAAGACGAACCAAGAGACTTCATAACTGTCGTTGTTCATCATCCATAGTAGGCATCCATCAGCAGAAAGGATCAAACCAACACCCACAATAATAACCAATGCTGAAAGGAAAATTCGATTCCCATGCATCATGCTTCCAAAGAACGAACAACACCCAAGAATAGACAAACCCTAAAACTAGGATTATGTAACCACGAAAGTGCAGATCCAACAAAACTAAATCATACCACCGTGATTACACACAATGAAGGTTTATCCAAAGTAATCCCAAGACAATAGCGAAATCAAACCCTAACCATAATCGCCACATCTTTAACAGCAATGAAACGAAACCCTAAAAATTATAAGGTTTCAACCCGAACTTCCAAATGGGCATAATTGATGAATTCTTGATGGATTATATTGAGCAATAGCAGCACCGTCACCCTAAGAAAATCACACCCCAACATAACAGTAGATCAAGCACATCGACACAAAACCCTAAAACATTAGGGTTTTGCGAACGCCTACGCCACCATACTCAAAATCTCATCCAATCATGGATCCAAGCAACCATTAATTGGCCAGAATAGGATCTAGGGTTACAAACACTCCCATAATAAACAAAAAATGCAATCTGAATGACTTAAAACCCTAATTGAATAGGATCACAAACAGATTCATTGACTCCCACACAAACCAAGCGTGTACAAACCTAATATAAACTAATCGAAAACACAGAACCCTAATGAGAGGCTCGGTAATCGATCAGTTTAGAGATGAATAAAGGCACACACATAGAAATCAAGCCCCAAAATAATTAAGGGTGTCGATGGACAAAGCATTCCGACCGTAAACCCATCAAAACCAAAAGAAAACTTAAACGTGATTGCTTAAAACCCTAGAACCGACCATAGAATGATCGATCTAGGAGTAATGAACAAGAAGATCGAGCCATAAGGAATGGACGGATAGGGGATTGGTGGCGGCCTGAAATCTCCTTTTTCTCACCCCAAGGGGAGAGAAAAAACCCTTTGGTATAGGGTTTTTGGTATAGGGGTTTAGGGTTTTTGGTATAAGGTTTAGCGGTTAGTGGTTTAGGGCTTTGGTATAGGGTTTAGTGGTTAGGTTGTTTAGAGTTTTTGGTATAGGGTTTAGTGGTTAGGGGTTTAGTGTTTTTGGTATAGGGTTTAGTCGTTAGAGGTTTAGGGTTTTTGGTATAGGTTTTAAAGTTTATGTATACATTACTTGTGATATTATACCTAGTGGTTAAGGGTTTAGGGTTTTTGGTATTGGGTTTAGTGGTTAGGGGTTTATGGCTTTTGGTATAAATTTTAAAGTTTATGTATATATCACTTGTAATATTATATCTAGTGGTTAGGGATTTAAGATTTTTGGTATAAAATTTAATGGTTAGGGGTTTAAGGTTTTTAGTATATATTTTAAAGTTTATGTATATGTCATTTGTGATATTATACCTAATGATTAGAGGTTTAGAGTTTATGGTATAAGATTTAGTGATTAGGAGTTTAAAGTGTTTGGTATAGATTTTAAAGTTTATGAATATAATATAATAAATAGATCCAACCACATAATAAATATAATACTACGTAATTTCTTTCTTTTAAAACCACCTCAAATCCGACCTCACTTATAAAACCCTACAAAGTGACTGGACGCGGACTAAGGTCGGCGCAGAAGAGAGGATAATATGGTGAAGATTCTTAGTGAAAGAGAACATATGCGGAAGAAGAGATGTATAACAGACGGCACTCCGTCTAAGGTCGACTAATTGTTATATACAATTTGATTGCATAGTCTGTTTATATAGTTTTTTGTATCGACTGATCATGAAATTTTGTTACATATATGTTACTGTTAGGGTTTAGTGTTTTTTAGGGATTACATTGTGACGAATGGAAATAATTACTTATAGTTTGAGGTTTTCTTTCACATAATTGTAGTAGGTGCCTTGAGTGTTCATGAGATGGTGATTTTGTGTTTTTCTTAGAGTTAGGGTTTCCTGTTTGTTTCAGGAATTGTAGGTTAATTGCGTTAAGTGATCATGAGAGGAGACATGGTTGGCCACTTTTCGAGAAGTATATTTTGTTACTAAAGTTTTGAAGAAAAGTGAGGTAGGTGGATAGGTGGCGTCTCATGTGAGGTACGTGGCGGTTGTTTTTAGTGTGTAACACTGGTTGTTGAAAGGAATGTTTCAAAAATCGAACCGGCAAGTAACCAGTTGACAACTGGTTCAGTTTTACGGCTCAACCAGTCTGATCGGCTGAGAAGTTTTGACAACATCACAATGAATAGTCCACAACAACCAAATAGGAACATTTGCCTAAGGAAAAATGATATTGTTTTAAATGGTAAATTTTGGGGATCGGTCATATTACGTTATGAAGAAACATTGTGGTTGTACTTTCTTGGTTAACAACAAACTTCGTGAACTATTGATGTAAGTTGTAACTTTTACTATGATTGTGCTGATTGCAGATTTTAGAAGCTTTGTCTACAAGTCTGCTTCCGACTCAGCTTGTGGCTGCTAGATATGTTCTTAAACAATTATCAATAGGTAATGCCATAGGTATTTTTATCTCAACATGCTTTTCTTTTTCATAGCTAATTTCATTACCTCTTTTTTAACCAGGATGTAGCCCTCACTTTGCAAAAGTTAATCAATCTGGCATTGTTCCCCAACTTGTGGAGTTCCTTGGGAGAGAGGATTCTGCGGAACTACAGGTGAAACAGAACAATTTAAGATAAATAAACACAAGTTTTATACGCTGTATGCTAAATTGCTAATAAATATTTCCATTATGTTGTAGTTGGAGGCTGCTTGGGCGCTGACTAATATTGCTTCTGGGACATCAGATCACACAAAGGCGGTGACTGCAAATGGTACTGTGCCGATATTTGTAAATCTTCTTGCATCTGCCAATGATAGAGTCTGTCAGCAGGTATATTCTTATATAGGATGTTTTCTTTTGTTTTATTCCATGTACTCTCATTTCTGTTTCAGTATCCGTGAGGAGTTTAATGTCACATATCTTTCTGTATGTATAGGCTATGCGGGCGCTAGGGAATATTGCTGGTGATTCCCTTGAATGTCGTAACCTTGTACTTCAAGAAGGTGCATTAGATAAGTTGCTGGACCAATTAGATGACCCAAAGGACCCTGAAATGTTTCAAAATGCCGCGTGGGCACTGTCAAATTTTTGCAGAAGCAAACCACAACTTCCTTGTGCTCAGGTTGGTTGGTTTGTGATGAATGCTTCTTACATTGTTATATCTTTTCAAGAGCCAGTTACATATTATACTTGATAGACGTGTCCATAAATATTTTTAACTGTTAACAATAATTATCATATGCTTTTGACAGACAACTAGTGCGCTTAAATCTCTTTGGAAACTTATTCGTTCAAATGACGAACAAGTTTTGAAGGATGCTTGTTGGGCTCTTTCATATCTTTCGGATGGTACCAATGATAATATTCAAGCTGTTATTGATTCAGATGTATTCCCCACGCTGGTTAAGTTACTGAAGTAAGTATGGTAATCGATACTGTTTTTTAAGTATAACCCCTGTATAGTTCCTAACATGCTGTCAATTGGATCTGATCTTCTTGGTGTGTCAGGCAATGTTCTCCATCAGTGCTTATCCCCGCTCTACGTACGGTTGGCAACATTGCTACTGGAGATGATAATCAAACTAATGTACATCTTAGACTCCACTTACTCGTATTTGTTAATTTATGAATTGTATATATAGTGCTCTTTAGGGATTCTCTTCATTTACTACAGCTTTTGCAGCAGTTTTATATGGTTTGGGTTTAGGTTAATTTTTTTTCTTTGCACAATTCAGCCAGCCAGTGATTGCACATACTTAGAGGCCTCATTATTTCCACACACGTCAGAATCAGTTGGAGATAGGTGGCACAACGGGTGGGGCGGGCGGGCGGGCGGGCTCGTGCCACGGCTCCAAACGGGCTCGGGGCACGGGCCAAACGGGCTCATATTATACGAATCACTTTAGAAAAGGCCCACACGATGAAAAAAATTCCCAAAACTTAACACCTCGTTCATATTTAAATAACTAAATATATTATGTTTATACTCCCTCCGTCCTAAAATTATTGTCCCCCGACAAAAAACACACAGTTTAATAAAAGTGCATTTATTACTGCTTTCTCTCTCTTACTTTTTGATAGAATGACAGTTTTACCCTTGGCTAATTAATTAAAGTCTTTTTTAAAGTTTGTAATAATAATTTCAAACAAGGGTAATATAGTAAACTTGATCAAACTTATCTATCTATTTTTAGTAGTGGACAATTAAATTGGGACGTCCCAAAAAGAAGACGTGGACAATAAAAATGGGACGGAGGGAGTAATTAAAAGAAGCAATTGCCATTTTCTACCATTGAGAGAAACCATGTGCCCGTTAATGCCAATTAACTTTTGAAAGGGCCATACTTGCCCATTTCAAAAAAGGAGGGAGCTAAATGCGCCCAAATCTTTTACAATTTAGCCCATAGAAGCCTAGTTTTATGATTTTGGGCACAAATTGCCACCTCAGACTTAATTGCATGCCAAGAGGGTTTTGTAAATTGTTTTACATATTAAAACCTACAAAAGCAAATCTATATGGAAGAAATTAACAAGTATGCATATGTTTTTGTAGTTTGGCACATTGTGCCAAGTTTTTATCCAATATTTGTCATATCACACGGTCTTCCTTATATAATATATATGAATTCTTTATAATTGTTCTGATTTCTGATTATCAATCAGATAGCCAAATGTATCTAAAAATGAAAAAGAGGGAAATCTTTTCGACTAGATCATTACAATCAATAGTGTGCAGTGTTAAAAAAGGCAACTTTTAAATTTTAGCATAATGGGACTTGTTGCATCTATGCTCTAGGTTTTTCAACTTAAGCTTTGTTGTTCACTTTATTGATATAAAATAAAAGATCTTATTGTTGACGAAATCTCATTTTATGATCATGCTCTTAATGTCAAGGTTTATTTGTTAGAAGTTTGTTTATTGAGCAATGCTATGATCACACAAAAATTTTAAATTTCCAAAAAAGGTTTCACACAATGATGATGTGGCAAGATTACTTGTCCAATCAAAACAATAATGAAAAAGAAAGAATCTACATGATTGGACAAATGATCTTGCCACATCAACATTCTTCTTGTTTATTACAAACAGTACTGTAGTATATTCTGGACCAAATTTCATTTGTGTTTATATTTGTTTTAGTATATCATCGAACAAGAAGAAGTGCTTCCCCGTCTTTCGGAACTGTTGTTAAATGACTACGATAAGAGCATTAAGAAGGAAGCTTGTAGGGCTATTTCAAACATCACTGCTGGCAACAAGGGCCATATTCAGGTTCGCTAATTTATTTTCATCTTAACTGACTAGATTTAACTGTGTAAGCATCAATGTACATTACTGACTGGTAATATCATTTGGTGATTATTCTACAGAAAGTGATTGACGCAAATATCATTGGTCCCCTTGTTAATTTGCTTCAAAATTCAGAGTCTGACATTAAGAAAGAGGCTGCATGGGCAATCTCGAATGCTACTTATTTTGGAAGCTATACCCAAATCGAGTAAGATGAGTTGCTTTGCCTTTGTTCCCATTAGTATACTATTTATGAATATTGACGTGTTTTCTCTATACAATTATAGGTATCTTGTTAGTTGCGGATGTGTTGAACCACTGTGTGCCCTGCTCATCTGTCCAGACCCCAGCATCGTGACTGTTTGTCTAGAGGGGCTTGAAAACATACTAAAGGGTGGTGAACCCCAAAAGGATATGGCAGAACCTGGAGATGTGAATGCGTATGCACAAATGATTGGAGAGTTAGAAGATTTTGAGAAAATTGAGAAGCTACAGATTCATAATAACACTGAGATACGGGTGAGAGCAACTAAGCTTCTTAAGACATATTGGGAGGAAGATGATGATCATGTGACGCCACCTGGTGACGTGGATCAGCCTGGTTTTGGTTATGAAGGTGCTAAAGGCAAACCTAAGATCGAGGCTTACAACAAGGATCTCAAGAAAGGAGATGGAGCAATGATCACTCCCGCTAAGGTCCTTATTAATTAACACTGTTTAATTTGCCTATAATCACTCCTCTAAATTGGAGGCGTACACCTGGTTACTTTGGTATCTCGACCTGAAACACTTTGTTGCCCTCTTAAAGAAGTTATACATAAAGTTTATGGGGGTACTTATGATAACATTATGATCACGATATTAATATAAACCATTAAATGAAATGATCAAGAAATTGTATGCATTAAAATTAGACTTTGGTAGATTATCAACCCGTTTAACCCTCTCTATTTTCAACTATGATTCGACCTATTTAAACCCTTTTTGAAAAAAATATAACCCTTTTACTAGTAAGTAGTAACCAGGTCGATTTTCCACATCTACCTCAAACATTTAGGCAGGACTGCACTAATTTGAAGCTGGTATGTTTTGCAGACATACAATGCATCAGCAGATTCTGTTACCGGAGAAGTAAAGGAATACAAAAAGAAGAAAAAGAAGGCTGTTACTGACGAAGAAGAAGCAGCACCAGAAGAAGATGCAGGTATAAAGAAAGACAAGAAGAAAAAGAAGCATGCGTCGTGCAGAACGAAGAGGAGAATGTTGATAAGAAGAGAAAACATGTGGAAGTTGATGAGGCGGAACCAGAAGTTGAAAAAAAACTAAGAAGAAAGACGAGAAAAAGAAGAAGACTAAAGAGTAAGCATGCTAAATTTGAAGGTTTTCGACAGTTTTAGGTATCTTGAGATAGTTGTTGTGCGCATCTCATCTTTTTGTGCTTGTTGAGTTCAAATGCCTCCTCATACTTTATATCAGTTTATGTTTTAGTATGTTATTCAGTCCAATTTTTATGCAGTTGGGCCTTGTCACAACGATGAGCGTCATTCTTGTTGACCCAGTCACAAAAGTCTTAGAAATTTATACGTATGCAGTATGATCTAGATATAAAACTAGTACAAGAGAACTGACAGTTGACTGTTGTTGTCATTTGTCAAGGGAGTAGGACTATGCATACGGTGATGCCATAGATCTGCACCAAAATAATACTCCCTCCGTCCTATTTTTATTGTCCACGTTTCTTTTTTGGGATGTCTCAATTTAATTTTTGCACTACTAAAAATAGATAAGGAAGTTTGATTAAGTTTACTATATTACCCTTGTTTGAAATTATTATTGCAAACTTTAAGGAAGACTTTAATAAATTAGCTAAGGGTAAAACTGTCATTTTGTTAAAAAGTAAGAAAGAGAAAACAGTAATAAATGCATTTTTCTTAAACTATGTGTTTTTTGTCGGGGGACAATAATTTTGGGACGGAGGGAGTAGTAGTTTTTACCAAGAACATATACTACCGGTGGGTTAAATTTTTGCGTTTTCAAAGCAATACAAATATATGCAATTTGTAATGTGTTCACCATTAAAGGTTAGAGTTAACTACATTTTTTGTCGTTTGCCGGGTTTAACGGTTTTAGTCCAATAGTTTAAAATGTAACGGATCCACATCTTTGGTCCATTTGTTGTTGACCGTTAGTTTGACTCGTTAAAAAAGTTTAAAATGACTAAAATACCTTGAACTTGCTAATGGAATGACTAGTATACCTTATCATTAAATCACTTTGTTTTTTTTTTAATTAATATTACTTACACCAACTCCATCATCTACCTTATCTTCTTTACCTGCTATAATTCACCATTCATTTTCTCATCTTCATAACCTTATTTTTCCCAGTTACACTTCTACAATAACAACAACAACAAAAAAAAAAAAAAAAAAACCAACTATCACTAATTTTCTTTTAAAAAAGGAGAGGGGTGGTTGACTAGATAAAATGAAAGGGATGGTTAGTTGGTGAGTGGTGTAGTGAAATGACCGAAATGCCCTTTATTTTAACGGTCAAACTAAGTCTGACTTACGGTGTTAGTAAAGATGGACCAAAGGTGTTAAGGGTCGACAAAAACGGACTGGATACGTTACATTTTAAACTATTGGACCAAAACCGTTAAACCCGACAAACTATAAGGACCAAAAATGTAGTTAAATCTGAAGTTTATTTTGATTATGGTAACCTGGTGTTGTATGAAGCAATGTATTTATTGAATAAACTCAGTAGATTGAATCAATAGCCAAGGCTATTCGTTGGTACATGCAGGAGCAAGTTATACTTAGGTCCGCATGGACCTCTAAAGCTACTTAAGTTTGCTGTCAAAACAATTAAGAATTATGAACTTTCACATTATTCTCAAATATGCCTCTACTCTACGGCGAGAAGATATGTCGAGTTATTGAATTGTGTTTAGCTTGGCTCGACGCCATTGAGCTCAAACCTTGTCTAGCATGAGCTCTTCAAGTCTCACCTATATAGCCTCGTTTGAATCAAAAAAATCTATATAGTGTATCGTGGATTAAAGTTATGAAAGAGCGAAAATGTCTACCTGAAATTATCATAGGCTTTTGCAGCCGAAAGAGTCGAAGCATGTTCAAATTACAGGTTCAGTTCTCTAACTAATGACCAATACAAACTATTTAAAAGCTCCCCAGCACCCCCTGATGGGAAAAAAATATCAAGGTGATTTCGGATGAACTGTATGTACTAGCCCACATTCTTTTAAGCATCTGGCACATTGATGATGTTAAACAGGAGAAGGATCAGAAGAGAACCAACATCACGAAGCACATGATCACAAGTACTGTAGCACACATTATCATTCCCCCATGTTTCTGATTTCTCTCTGCCTGCAAATACAATACCAATGAAAGATGTAAACATGAACTTTATATACTAACCGTGGGGGTGTAAAAACCAGCAGGCGAAAACAGGTAACTATATGCTATTTTTGACCCATTCTGCCAATTATCAATAATAGTCAAACCTGAATTGACCCGCTTTCATATGATTAGGTTCCACTTTAGTAAAAGAAGGTGGAAAAAGCATAGAGTAAATTGCAACCTTTTTGTAGTTGTTTAAGGCCTTCATCCGTGGTGGCTGCAACATTTTGAATATTGTAGTCTATTCTATCTATAATAGTTCCCTGCTTGTGTAAATAAAAGTCAGTTGATGGATTTTATGGATAATTGTGGAGAATTAAGAGACTCATGACTTTATGACCTGGTCGATGTCAAGGACCGGTAGATCTTTCATGATTTGTGCCAGCTCATTCACTGATTCTCCCACCTGAGATGGTAAATCAGATTATTTTGCAGGCGGGAAAATAAAAAACAACCAGCAGAAAAGTTGAACATTTATTGTTTTGCACCAACCTGTTGAATCTCTCTTTCACTTGGCCATTTGATATTCGCTAAACCCCTTGATAAATGATTAAAATTCAAGTAAGAGAGCCAATCTAGAAGTAAAAGATTGTACAATAAATCTATATATTGAGAAACGTCCCACTACAATTGAGTACAACTTGCCGGCTAATGAATTACTGAGAAAAGATGATATTCAGCATACCAAGCCATCAAAACCATCATCCTCGCTTTTAGAATGCTTGCCATTATAGTTCATCTCTAAATCTACACCATCTAACTCTACAAGAAAATGTAACATACTAAGTAACCTGGTGTATGCATAATACTTTATGGAAAAGTTGTATTCAAGTTAAAATGAAGATTGTTTATCCGCATATGTCATTAACTGAAAGTTGACTGTCTAATAAGTATGTCAACTAGCTATCAGTAAATAATTAGGACATGCCTCTTTCTGCTGCTGCTGCTGAAGACACTTCAGATAATGTCCTTGCTTCCTTCGGAGTTCCACTAAAAGACTTTGAATATTAGTGGCTAAAGACCTCTGCCATTAAACCATAATACATAAACGGTTTCAAATGAAAACTTATATCACCAATATAGAGCGATAAAGGGTGAACTAAAATTTATCAGCAGTCACGTTTGCTAGGTTTGTCCAAAGGCAATACCTGCAAACTTTTTCTGATAGTTGAATCCGCAAGAGGTCCTCACAAGCAGATAATTTTCTTACTTTTTTCTCTGATTTTTTTAGAAGATCGGTTACTTCATAGGTAAGAGCCTCGATCCGTGTTGATCTTCTTTACCATCCCAAATGAGGGCATCAAAGCCTTGGCATGAGCTTGTGTTAGCTCAGATACATCAACCCAAGCTGGAGGAAGACCTACTGTCGGTGTCCCCACACTACGAAAAGTAGAACATTAGCTTCAATGAATGCATATAGTGGGACCTTGATACGACCATGTTAGGGGTTTTATCGGGATATGACACCACTTTTAGCGGGTGCTAGCTACGTCAGAAGAAGAGAAGATTAGAGATTTGCTTATCTTTAACTTGATTGATTGATTATAAACTAAAAAGTACAAAGAGTATTTATAAGACAAAAGTAAGGTAAAACTCTAATAGCTAAATGAGCCATGGGCTCGGGCCCAGGCATATCATTCCTCACTTCTTCAAAACCACCTTGCTCTTAAGGTGTTGTCTTGAAAAGCACTCTTGATTAACTTTCCTAAATAAACATGAAGACATTCCTAAACAACGACACTTAAATAAGGATATATTATATGACATAATCTTTATGTCATACTGGCTTGGACTTCTCACTCTAGGGTCATTTGGGCCGTCCGTCCTCCTGCAACACTGGCGTAACACTCTCCACACCTTCAAAAAAACACCTTAAAAAACCACCTTGTCCTCAAGGTAATGTTTAAAAAAATTATATTGATTCCTGGATCCTATAATCTTCTTTGAATTGCAGCCTCCATCTTTTTCTTCTTTATGTACTTGTCATTAAGACTATTCAAGAACAGAATAAGAACATGAAACGCCCACTTCTAAAATCTAAAATCGACCAAAAATTAAAACCTTTTTACTCATACGCATGACATTGTGTTCCTTTTTAATAAGCTGATCAAAATACATTATCATTTAATTCTTGAAAGTATCTTTATCATAAAATAGACCCAAATATCTTTCCAACGGTAAGGTACGACTTCTAACTCTTTACGGTTTGGTTTTTATGACTAAAACAAGAATGACCAAAAACTGTGACCATGGATACGCCGTATCCATACTTTGGATTCGCCGTATTGGACCAACAGACCTAGAACCTGCAGAAACATGTGCAGAAAATCTCTTTTTGACCCAAAACACGACTTTCAGGACTCGATGCTTTACAAAGACTTCCAGAATTCATTAACAAAATATAATGAACAATTTTCATAACAATAATTGGTCTAAACAGCCCAAAACATATACTTTACGGGGTTTGCCAAACACCCGTTTTGACCTGTTTTCAAGTACACTTTAACTCAAACTCTTAAACAACGTACAGAATCTTTATTTGATAATTTAATGGAGAAACTTTAATGTACAAACAGTTAGAGCAATGTGTATTTACAGTACAACTAATTAATGCATATTTTAGAATGTCACAATCAAATATGGAAGTTTGCAAATCACTTCCATTATTAATATGGTCCATAGATTTTTAACATTCGGTCCAATCAGACTTTGAGCTAAAAAATACAATGCCTATAATAAAACTTTTAGCCACAAAGAATTAATAATGTCTTCATCACTCCTGGTATATTCTTTAATTTTGTTATATTTTTAATTTTTGTAGATTCGCTTTAGTTTCGTAATCTTTGAGTTTGTTCTACGTGTCACTGATTTTCCATACACGTTTGGTGATAGGTCGATGGCTTACACTTTTCTATACTTCACTAATTAAGTGATGGGCAAAAGGCCAAAGAAAACTATCGTACTTATCAAATTGTATCAAAATTCCTAGTAGACTTTAAAAACGTCCATTAATACTTTTGTACATTTGAATTTTAAACAAAATCAACAACTTTTTAAGTGATTTGATTGAAATACCCTTTTGTTCTTAATTCTTCATCTTTCTCATCTTCATACCCATATTCCGATGACTTTTACTGGCTACGAACACTACCCCGAGTAATTTTCTGAATAAATAATGACCTTTTATCAATATGTTAAACTCAGATTCTTATTTCTTAAACAAACAAAAACATAAAAACAAGCCACGCATTTGACGGATCAAATTACTATTACTATTTTTTATTAAAGCTCAATACTCATTGGAAAACGTGACATTTAATATATTTTAGTGTAAAGAGCCCCGCCGGAAAACCCGCCAACCCGTATTGTAGCCGACCTGGGTATCCGATCCAAGCATGCTTTTAATCACACGGGATTATCATCACCGCCCCATTATCTCACTATCTCTTTTTTCCCTCCTCTTTCTTCTTGAAGCTTCTCACATTATCTTCATCTACTCCTTACTTCTTAACCACGTGTCTTCTCATCATCCGGTCCCATAATACAAACATCACCTCTCCCCTCTCTCTACTTTACACATGTTAGAATTAGTAGTATGTTTTATTGGGCCCGTATTAGGTTATTTAGTTTAGGACCGTTTAGGTATTAAAGTTAGTAATAAGGGCCAAGCCCATTAGTTAACCTAGCTTAGCCTTTAAGCTAAGCAAGGCCTATTTATACTCCTGTAATTTTAGTCTTTTATAATCAAGTCAATACAATGTAATCGTTTGGTTCATTATCGTTTCCCCCAACTCTGTTTACATGGTATCAGAGCTTGGATCAATTAATTAAAAGTAAGGTTTATAGTTCCAATTAGGGTTTTGATTTTAGTTTTGAAGAAGGTACCTTGTGATACCTAATCAGTTTTGATAGCACCCAGTTAGAGTGCATTTTAGATCTCACCTCCCATATAATCAATTAATTCTGAAGTGCAAAAATCCCAAATCCCGTCACCGAAACCCACCCACGTGCCGCTGCCTTTCCTCACACGTCAGTGTGTAAGTTCAGATCCAGATCTAGTGTTTTTGCTTAAGATATTTTCCAGATTCCCTTTTGTTGTGATTTTGAACAGAACCCCGGTAAGATACTGTCGGATCTGTCAAAAAAAATTTGTTTCAATTTTATTAGGGTTCTTTGGTTCTGGTTTCTGATTTGATGGACAGTATTGGTTGTTACTGTTAATCCGAATTTTGTGGCTTATTTTTGGTTAATTGTTATGAGGGTTTTGATGATTTGGTTATGAATAATTTTGAGGTTGGTATTGTTGCTGATTTCGGATTATGATTATGGGTTTTCAATATTGAAGATTTAGTGTTTGATACGGTGAGATTGATTTTTGGTTAATGAGAGTTATGAGTTTGGTCCCCGGTGAGACCATTTAAATTTGGTTATGTTCGTTTGGGTTTTTAGACTCGAATTGAGTTTTAGTTAGTCGAGACCGGTTGGTTGCTTCGTTTTTGGATATTGTGATTAGTTGAGACCTGTCTAGTTCATGTTGCTTCGTTTCATCATTTGAGTTGAGACCTGGCGATTTCCAGGTTGCTTCGTCTTGTGGTTAGTTGAGACATGTCTGCTTCGTCTTTTGGAACTTTTGGTTAGTTGAGACATGCTTCAGGTTGCTTCGTTTTATGGTTAGTTGAGACCTGTCATGGTTGCTTCGTTTTTCTGGTTAGTTGAGATCCGAACATGTCTGTTCGGTTGCTTCGTTTTATGGTTAGTTGAGACCCGAACATGTCTATTCCAGTTGCTTCGTTTTATGGTTAGCTGAGACCTGTCAAGACGGGTTGCTTCGTTGTTTGGAAATTCTGGCAAGTTAAGACCTCCTGGTTGCTTCGGTCTTCGGTCTTTCTGGATTTGTGTGTTAGTTGAGACCTTTCGGTTGCTTCGTATTTTAGTTCGATCCCAAGTGAGATCGATTAGTTTTGCGTTTGTTGAAGATTTGGATCATTGCTTCGTGAAAGACTTTAGTTTATCGTTTTTGGGTTTTAATCGTTTTTGGGTTTTATATTTGTAACAAGCTGGGCATCCAGCTTGAGGGGGGATGTTATAATTAGTAGTATGTTTTATTGGGCCCGTATTAGATTATTTAGTTTATGCCCGTTTAGGTATTAGAGTTAGTAATAAGGGTCAAGCCCATTAGTTAACATAGCTTAGCCTTTAAGCTAAGCAAGACCTATTTATACTCCTGTAATTTTAGTCTTTTATAATCAAGTCAATACAATGTAATCGTTTGGTTCATTATCGCCTCCCCCAACTCTGTTTACAACACACACAACCATATGATCAAGATTAAATATTATTAGTGCATATTTTTTTAAATAGTTATTGACGTCAATGCATAAAAGTATGATAATAACGTGGCAATTCTCGACACGACACGATAAACGACACGAACTTAAACAGGTTTGGGTCGAGGATAAATAGGTTTAGGTCAAAAATAGGTCGACCGGTCTAGCCGTTTAATAAATGGGTCGTGTTTGGGTTTAGTAAATATTAAGCAGGTCACCACGTGAACCTATTTAAGTATATATAAGCCTCTAAAAATAAGATATATAACTTGAATTTTATGTTGATAAAGACTATGCTTTTTAAGTTATAATTTTGACCGAATAAAAGGGACTTAATCTAAATCGTAATGCAATGTGAAGGTTTGAATGCAAGGAATTGCACCAAAAGATATTGGTGGTTATATATCAGTAAGTAAACCAAGCTTATTTCAGTTACAAGTTTGGTACGTAATACAGCTACAAATTAACCAAAAACTTAACTTAAAACCATACTATCCAATATCCATGTTTGCAAAAGATAAAATCTCACTCAGTAGTTCCAGTTACGTCACACAAACATTTATCAAGATTCTTATAGTACAGCCACAAGATGGTTTGGTTTTTAAGGTTCTTTTTTATTATATACTCAAGCTCTTCAAGTAATATATACGGTGCTCTACCCGTTTTAGTTCCGTTGTACCGGAACCGATACCGGCACCGGTTTAAGATACAGTTCCGGGAACAGGACTTTGAATAATAGTCGGGAAAAAATCCGGTGCATCGAAAACGGTGCCGGTACGGTACCAAAATGGTACCGTGCTCATCCCTAGACACGATTAATAAATGGGTCGTGTTTGGGTAGACGTCAGAATAACACCACGCCAACCCGCCAACCCGAACAGGTCACCACGAACACTACTCGATTGCCACCCCTAATAATAACCCTACAATGATTATTTGATGCAGCACTCATCTGATCGGTTTTAGTTTTTCAAAGATATCTTCCTTGATGACACAGAAAAGTAATGTCCGGCATGTTATGAAATTTAACAAAACTCTTAAAGAGGGTGTTTGGATTTAGCTATTTAGCCAGCTTAGTAAGCTTATCTGAGTTTGGAGAAGTCAATAATCTCACATTTTGGAGGTTATTTATAGATAAGCCTTAAGCTTCAGTTGATAAGCTCAAAATGTGAGCTTATCAGCTTTTCCAAATTAAATAAGTCCATAGCCAGCTAGACAAAGTGGGGGCATACCTGCATTTAAGCACAAGCAAAATGCTCAGAAAGCCTTTCTTCCTATTGGGTTGGTATCAAAATCAAATCTTGGGTTCAACTCATTCTGCTTGCCCTTTCCATCAGCCTCGAGAGCACAGCATAAGATACTGAAACAAATCTTATAAAAGAGAACTAGTTCATAAAACCTAACACATTGCGAAGTTCTAAAAGGTACAGAAATGATCAAGCTATGACATCAACAGAGTACATATGAAACTCGAGCCAGCAGCTAAAGCCGATCAGGAAACATAAAGAGACTGCTATCTAGTCAGAAAATCAAGGGAAGTCCATCTCTTCCTATCACACAAGCTTATTAATCAAATTTGACAAAGTGGCATCCAGTGATCCGGCTGCTACTGAAGCACGTAGCATTGACAACGTTGACGCATAAAGATAATGCTTTTGTCTCTTCATTTTGTATAGAAGCACCTTTACATCATCATAGCACTTGTTCTTCAGATATCCTTGAAGAAGGTAATTGTAAGTATTAGTAGTAGGCCAGCAATGATTCTCTTCCATTTCAAGAAACAACCGTTTTGCATCATTTACAAGACCTTCCTCACAAAAAGCAGAAATCATCATGGTATATATGTGGGGTCTAGGTTTTATACCTCTGGCACTTAGGCCCTCGAAAAGTTCCCTTGCAAAATCAAGCTTCCCACAGTTGATTGCACCATCCAAAAGTACGTCTAGGACAGACATATCTGAATTTAGCTTTGTAGCATCACCAAGTAAATGAAACAAGGAGAGGGCCTCTTTAAGTTGATGTTTTCTTAAAAGATCATGTAAAATATCACAATAAGTGCTAGGATCCAGCGTTTGACCTTGTGCGAGCACGTCATCAAGAAGTTTGTGCGCATCTCCAAAACGAGCAGCCGAGAAGCAGCTCTGTATCATGCGATTGTATGTGACGCAATTGGGCTTAAAACCTTTTTCATTCATTTCTTGATAGATAAGCATGGCGTCGTCCATCTTATCATCATTGCAGTAGCCATTTAACAAACTGGTATAAGTAGCAGTATCAGGGACGAGATGATTTGACACCATATAACTAACAAGCGACCGTGCTTTGTCCATTTCGCCCTTCACACAGTGAGCATCTATAAGTGAATTGTATGTTGCAATGCTTGGAGAAATACCTTTTTCATGCATCATGTAGATAACATCGCGGGCTACATGGAGCCTGCCTTCAATGCAAATTGTATTGATTAATAGATTAAAGGTTCCGACATCTGGAGAGATGTCTTTATCAAGCATTTCTTTAAGCAGCAAAGTGGCTTTGGTCCAACGGCGTATCTTACAAAGTCCAGAAACCAAAGAATTGTAAGTGACGATGTCTGGTTGAGAAACCATTTCTTGGAAGAGTTTGACAGCATCATCCATCATGGTTTCGTCAGGGTTATAACAAAGGGCTGTAATAACTGTGTTGTACATGAGTGTAGTTGGTTGACAAAATTTTTGTTTGATGAGCTTGTTTAAAAACATGTGTGCCTCATGAATCCTATCTTCAAAGATGAGTCCAATCAAGAAACTATTAATAAAAGAAACACACCTTTTTTTGTAAAAATCGTCATAATTATCAAGGATTGGGGTAACAACCTCCAAAATGTGAGTAAAATCAGCAACAAAAGGCAGAGGAACTTCCCGTGTCATTTCTTCAAGCATTTCGATGTCATCAACAAAATGTGAATGATCAACAACATTTGAAGACCAAGGATTGAGGTGAATCGGGGAAGCTGAAGGAGGACCCGATTCTAAACCTATTTGCAAATCTGAAAAAGGGGTTTCAGCGAAAGACCTGGTACTAATACAAATACATTTGAATCTGAGTTTGAGCAGAGCATCAACAGCTGATTTTGTGCGATTCATCATCATAGCCGCTCTCCAACCTAACACTTTGTGCTTTTCTTTTCTTATCTTTTAGGTTACTTTGAAAAAAACATCACCCTATTTTTTGTCTGTCTTTTTCTCTTTTGTAGCGGGATACCCGTGTAATGCGGCGGCGGCTATCCTGTGACTATATTTTGTGACGAACAAATGTTATTTAGTTAGATTTTTTTAACAACAATTTTACAAGTATCGTTAAATTAAAATAACTTTAAGCAATAATAATGTAAAGTATTTCATATCCAAATAAACATAAAGTCCAAACGAAAGAAAGGAACATAAGTAACATCTTTGAAACATAAGTTAAAATAGACGTGTACCCACGTGTTGCTGCGACGAGTTTTCGTATAATTATATTTTTCGACGAGGGGCTGGCCGAGGTTGAAGGGCTAGAAGAATCTTGGATGGCTAATTCTACTGTGTGTGAATTATGATTAGTTTGTGATGTAGTTTTTTGATTTTTTTCATAAACAATGAGTTTTTTTTATATTAAGATTTTACAAATATCATTTAACGTATATCAATAACTTATTATTTTTCAGTTTTATAAGTTACAAGTATTGATATAGTGGTTACACTTTTTTCCCATTAAATCACTTATTTATTATATTAATATGACGGTTACAAGTTTTGAGGTTACATGTTAGATCAAGTAAAGAAGACTTCCTTTTTATAGTAGTATTTTTGGTCCTAAAATTTTTAAGACTTCATTTTATAGGAAATCCTAAATGCATTAAAATGTAATAGATAAAATGATTGCAATGCGGCGACGGTACTTGGCATGGCGAATGTTCATGTATCAAAGCACTTGGCATTATCTAATATATACAATTACCGGGACTCTTTGATTATTTAATTATTAAATATAGTATTAAAAAATTAACTTGGTGCTAAGCTATTTTACCCGACCCGTTGTTGTGTCTGTTATTTAGGCTCTTTTAGGGTGACCCGACTTACCCGTTCTTAGGTAACCATACAACAAGTGATAAACACATACCCACCATAAGGAATATACATAATGGTGTTTTATTTTACATATTTTGAATTTGGTCACAGGTTGCCATATCTTTTAATTTACATATCAAATTTTTGAGATGTACAGTGTACCAAGATGGAGTCTTTATGAAGAAGAACTTTGGATATTGACGTGGGCACGGGTATTTGTTTGAGTATAGGCGGTTTCATAAAAATAATATAAGTAGATGACTTCGTTTCACCAAATGTGAAATAAATATGGTTTTATCGCTACAAGTTCTAAAATATCTTTTTAGACACAAAAGCAATAATAGTGATATTCGCGTGCTATTTAGACTTTCTATAACACAAAGTAATGCATGTCGTTCATTGAATAACTTTCTTTTGAGATTAACGGTAAATTTTGCAAATTTTGCGGTACATAATTTTACTTAAGGAAAAGGAGAAATCTGAATTTTACGGAGTGTCACACATTATTATTAGTTTTGCATATGAATACGTATAATACTATACATATATGAGCCATATAATTCAAGTTTATATGTAATTTGTTTTTAGTTTACAAGTGTAATAGGGCATCTATGTTGTTATTGCCTAGGGCCACCGAAAACTACGAGACAGCTCTGTGTGTATGTGTACTGAAACTTACCCGTTTTAAACAAGTAAATTATAATTTATATGTTTATAACTAACTTGTCTATTCACCTCTGATGAAAAATCACTGTTTTGGGTTGTCGTAGACTAATTATTTGGGCAATGATGGATATTGGTATTTATACACTTTTCAAAAAAAAAAAGATCAAAGTCCAAGTAAATAAGCCAATATACAGGCAAGAGTGAAGGTCGGAACTTGCTGCATAAACCATAAGTTTTGACAATTTGGCCGAAGAAGCCCTCCAAATGTGTAGTGAAGGTGCCAATGGTTTAAACAGAGCTGAATGGTGGAGTGAATTTTTTTTTGAAAGGACGACGTTTAACAAATGATATCACACGACTAATCTATCACAGGCAGAAGAGATGGGGAAGTAGACGTATACTGTGAGGGTTGTACGGTTGTTTAATGTTCAGCTTTAGAAATTATAGAGCTATTAATGATTTGGCTAGACCTCTCATTCATGTGTTGAACGTCATGGTTAAGCAGGCTTGGGGCCTGGTTCCTCAAATCACAAAGTTATGCACAGGACTTGCATTGGGCCTGTTTCTCGCGCACAGATCCATGTCTCTGCGAGGAACGTGTATTTGGATTGACAGGTTATATTTTTGGAAGAGCAAGTAGCCACCGACGGTGTGGTAGTTATTTTATGTTCTTGTGTCAGAAATGTTAATTTTTGCCGCATAAGCACTTTACAATGGGTGATACATCAATACTCGCTAAAAAGTACAAAAAAGTACAAACACAGTCTTTTTTCTATTATGTATTTTTTGCCAGTTTCATATTTTTCACTTGTTAAACTTTATAATTTTTATTCCGCACTTTCAGTTTCACAGTTTTATAATATAAAGAAAATTATAAAAATAAATAAAATAAATAAAAATGAACAAAAAAAGGGAAAAAACAAGGGGGTACGAATGGCTTTTTTGGAGGGGTTTGTATAACGTGTCCCCTTTACAAATGGTCTTTCTATACATTGTATTTAACAAAATGTTGTTGTCTTTAGCTTTATGGCACATAAATCAGTTCACGGGTGAGCAGAAAAAAAACCGAATAAACCAAAAATCGAAACCGAACCGAACCAAAAACAATCAAACCGAACTAATAACCAAACCGAATTTGCCAAAATCGAACCGAACCGAACTACTAATTCGGTTCTCGGGTTGATTATGGGTTTGACAATTTGAACCGAAAACCGAATTCATATAAATTAATATATTTTTATATATATAAATATCATTAAAATTGTATCCTAATATAAAAAAACACTTTTTATACTTGAAATAAATTTTTTTAAAAACATCTACATAATTATTACTAGTAATTTTTTTTAAATAAATAGTAAAATTCAAGTTATTCGGGTCAACTCGAGAACCGAACCGAATTCAAATTCAGTTTTCGGTTTGGTTCGGTTGAATTCTAGTTCGGTTCGATTCGGTTTCGGGTTGACCAAAAAAAAATTTACCCGAACTAATCGAACAACCCGATAACCGAACCGATCAACACCCCTAACTCAGTTCCAAAGACGATAATGTATGTGGTTCTGTCCAGTTAAGTGTTCAATGGCTTGAACTGTTCCCTGAAATTAAATTTGAATGGGTAGGTTTGATGAGATAGTGACCTTTTTAGCTTAAAAGTATGATTAACCAGGTTGCATTTGTTATAAGAGACTCAAAAAAATTTGCATGAGGCCAAGTAAACATACGATGCTGCTACAACTCATCTTACCAATATTAACGACCGTTTTGATTTACAAAATAACAAAATCCAAACACAAGATCAGAATTCAGAAGTTCCACAATCATGAAATCTTAAAAAAAAAAAAAATTCATAAAAAACTTCTCGTTTTCATTCCAAAGAGCAAACACCTACGGCTGCAGTGAAAAAGAAAAATTGAATGGTGAACCAAGCAACTTTAAACTAAAAATAAAACTGATAAACGAAGAGGTAACAGCATCCTCCAGCAACTGATATATTTGTTTGCAAAGTTTGTGTGTTTATTGCATTTGCGGCAACAAAAGATAATATATTTCCAAACAAGACTGGTCCTTTATGATAGGATATTTAAAACGATACCGAGCCTACAATGGGAACAATGATTAATAATGTTACCAATTCTGACATAACAGTACAGTATTTGATGGCAAACAACCAATAAGATCCTAATGCATAAGAATAAAAGAATAATTTTGAAACGAACGATTTACAAAGACGTTTGTGTTACATTAAAGAGCATGTAACTTTATAGCAATTAAAAACATGATAATTCCATCATATGATCCACAGCATTACTCAGTCACAAAATTAAGAAATAAACCACACAACAAATTCATCTTTATTACAGTATATGCTAAGATGAATCATCCACGACCTACCCAAATGAGCAAATGAACCAACAAGCAACAAGTTCTATATGACTATTATCAAAACAAACAATAAATTTCATTTGGTAAATTGATGATCGAATAAACAAGTTACAATATATAGTTAGCATATAGAAAGCGAAACGATGGTTAGCATGAAAGCAGCATTAAACGAATAACTACTATCAATATTAGTAGTAGCATACAATAAAAACGATACCATCAATAATGCATAGCTTCACTAAAAACGATCTCCAAGATCATATTTGTTCAAAAGACCAACTTGTGCCCCCTGCTGCCCAAAATTGGCCCCATTTAAAACCATCAAAACTGCCCCCAAAATTGTAGTAACAAAAAGTAAATTAACATTCTCATATATGAAAAACAATCTGAACAAATCATTAAAACATTATAAGTTTAACACGTTCCACGTAAATCAGTGAACGGTAACTATATCTTTGCGTAGCAGCATACACGGCTTAAAAGCATGATTAAAAAAGCATGATATTACCTACTAAGGTTAATTGCTCTCTCCCATCTCCTCGTCCTCTTCAGCTAGCGAAGCAAATTCCTTATCAAAGTCTTCTTTCATTTTCTGCATATCTTTTACATCATCAGAACTTGGCTGAGATTGCTTGGTAAGTAACTTTAGCTCTTTGTTTTTCTGTTTCAAAGTATCAAGGTCTTGTTTAAGTTGCGCGTATTTTTGTTCTAAAGCATCGATTGTCTTTTTTAAATCTCCATTCTCCCTTTCAAGCTTAAGCGCCTCCTCTAAAAGTTCCGTTGCCCTAATTTTCTCCGCCGAAGACATTGTCACTATAGATGGTGGCTTGATGGCTGAGGTTTTTTATACAGGATATAAGAGATGCCCTAATTGTGCCTTGTAAAGTAGTTTTTTAATACGGCCGGGTTTCTGCGGGTTTTCGAAACCTCATAGATTTTTTAAATGCAATGTAATTTTTTGTAAAATACATTGATTTTTTTAAATCATTTTAAATACACCATGCTTCCGTCTCTGCCGGGTAATACTCAACCTACCGAATCGAATAAAAAAACTGAATTGAATCGAATTTGTAGATGAACATAATTTGTCAAAACCGAACCAAATTAAATATTCAATTTCCGATTTGTACAAGTTTTGACAAAATGAAAACCAAACCGAAAACTGAATTCACAAAAATATATATGATTATAAATATACTAGTATTAATACCCGTGCACGCACGAGTTTTTAAAAAAAAAATATTTATGTATTATTATTAAGATATACTCCCTCCGTCTCCAAAAGAGTGTCTACAAACAAAAATTGGAAAAATGATGAGATGTGTAATTAATGGTATGAGTTAATTGCATAAATCGTCCCTATGGTTTGTCGGGTTTAACAAAATTGGTCCCTAAAAACTATTTTTAACAGATCCTCTCCCTATGGTTCTGACCCGTATCGGGTTTGGTCCCTTGACCGATTTTTCCGTTAGTTTGACTGTTTGAAAGACTGAAATGACTAAACTACCCTCATAGGTGTTTCGTAAATGGTCCATATGGTTTGTTAGATATTACGGATTTAGTCCATTCGTTTATTATTTTATTATTATATTATTTTTAATTTATATGTTTTCTTCAACGCTTTTTTATACCTTTTTTATATGTTTTTAACGTTTTTTTAATGTATTATTTATACTATTTATACATTTTTTGTACGCATGTTTTCTTATACGACTTAACGTTTATTTATACTTGAACCACTTTTTTAACGTTTTACATATACTTGAACTGATTTTATTTATACGTTTTTTGTACGTACGTTTTCTATACTTTTTTAACGTTTTTTTTATACTTGAACCGATTTTATTTATACGTTATTAACGCTTTTTGTATGTACGCTTTTTTATAAGTTTTTTTTTACGTTTTATTTTTACTTGAACCGATTTTATTTATACATTTTTTTAAGAGTAAATTGCATAAATCATCCTTAAAGTTTGGCCAAATTGCATGTTTCGGTTTTTGCACATCTAAAAACTGATAAAAACGGATGAAAACAAATAAGAGCTTATGAAAACGGACAAAACGTACAAAAACATTAAAAAAACATATGCAAACGTACAAAAATGGACGAAAAACGTTCAAAAAAGGATGAAAACGTACAAATAAGTTCAAAAACTAGGAAACGTATGAAAAGGTACCAAAAACGGACGAAAAACGTAAAAACCGATAAAACGGATGAAAACGTACGAAAACATTAAAAAACATACCAAACGTACAAAAATATAAAAAAAGGGTAAATAAACCTATAAAAAGTTAAAAATAAAAAAGAAATAAAGCAGTAATTAAAAATAAAAAAATAAAAAAAATAAAAATTTTAGAGAAACTTAACGAAGCAAACCACATGGACCATTTATAAAACACTTATAATGGTATTTATGTCATTTCCACCATTTAATCCAGCAATTAACGGTCAACATAACGGAGTTAGTGGTCAAGGGACCAAACCCGATACGGGTCAGAACCATAGGGAGAGGATCCGTTAAAAATAGTTTCTAGGGGCCAATTTCTTTAAACCCGACAAACCACAGGGACGAGGGACGATTTATGCAATTAACTTTAATGGTAGTTTTGATTGATAAAAAGTCATTTTTACCCTCATAGTTAATATAGAAATTTAGAATAAGTAATTAATGCATATTTTGATTATAAGATTAAAGTAGAAAAACCAGTCATAATTACTATTCAATAATAAAAAGTGAACACTTTTTCAAACAAATATAAATAATAAAGTGGACACTCTTTTAAGACGGAGGATGCATTTGCATATCTAAAGGTATTTATTATTCTAATTACATATTTGGTGTGTAACTGATAATTTACTGAGTAAGATATCAAGTAACCCCCAAGTCCTATAAGCCTTATCAAGTTGGATTTCTTTAATCCATATGATCTTTCTAGTTAAAATCACAGCAAGTGCATGACTATAAGTCTTGTGCATGCACATGTTTTAACATGAATCAAATATTGTTAGGAATCAAGAAAAGACTCGGTTACTACCATTGTAATTATTTTTAGCTCGTTGTGTAAACCGTTAAGTAAGTTGTAAGCTAACCAGTCCGGCCCATGGATAACCCATGGGTGACCAGCCTAGCAAGGATATAAATACCCTATCCATGCCTTGGAGAGGGTGTTGGTTCATTTCTCCCTTAATACATTTCATATTTCTTTCTATCTCTAGAAGTGTTCCAACCATCTTTCTCTCTCTAAACCTTCTTGTATAATCCTTTGTTTGTATGATTGATATATCCTACAATTGGTATCCTTTAGATAGTCAGTATCCTGCAGGAAGAAATGTGTACATCCGGGACTTAGTTGACTTTGGTGATATCATTTAGTCTACTTAGAGGTTTAATAGTCTACATCCGGGACTTGGTTGACTTTGATGTTACAATTTATATCATCACTATCCTGAAGAAAGAAATGCTCACATCCGAGGCTTAATTGTATTTGATGATACGGTTTCGACTTCTTGAAAGGGATAGATTGGGTACTTCGAGTATTTGGGCTTTATATAACAAGACTTCTTCATGTGGGTATTCTTTTTTCCATTGGGTAAGAACGAGCAAACAAAACTGGAGAGGTAAAATTAACATTCAGTTTCGGGTTCTTAACCGTGTCACTTGCGAGTGCTTCTGTTATTTGATCAATGTTATTAAAATATGTTCCAACCAACATAATCAAAATGACCAATCGAAAATTAAAACACTAATGGTCAATGAAGTTGGAACACCAAAATCAAAAGAACCCGAACAACCTCTAGAAGATGAATTCAAGGATTTGCATCTTAACTTACTGGTTCTTGAAGTCCTAGCTCATGTTCCAATGTATAACGCTATCCTTGATAAGTATGTAAAGAGCTTAGAGCTGGGAAAGAATAGGTCCACATTTATTCAAGGCGAAATGCCTAAGAAAATGGAGAATCCCGGATTATTCACCTTTCCTTGTAGACTAGGAAACTCCAAGCCTTTTGATACCCTAGCCGATTTAGGGTCTTATGTGAACCTAGTCCCATTATACCTCTTCAAAAAGCTTACAATAGGTTTACTTGAGGAGACCTACCATGTCTTTGGGTTAGCTAATGGAAACAAGTCATATCCCGTAGGAGTCGTCAAAAATGTAGAAGTCCACATAGGAAGGTTAAAACTCTTGGAAGACTTCTATGTTATAGACATGAAAAAGGACCCCGAAACCCCTTTACTAGTGGGAAGAGGATTTTTAGAGACCGCTAGTGCCGTAATAGATTGTAGAAAAGCAAAGATAGCGGTAGGAAAAGAATAACTAGGTTAGTGTTTGGAGTAAAGGAAATTGACCTAGGGAGCGAAGAAATACCTTATTGGACCACTTTGGTTAGGAGAGAATCTTATGGACCAAGACTTAGTACGGATGGTATAGGTGTTCAAACCCCTTTTCACGCCAGAAAAGACTTCTTGGGCCATTATTTACTCGGGGAATAGGAAATAGCTAGAGACGTCGAACTCAATCCATTTAAAGATGTCCTGGTGTTTAGGAAAATGGTGGAATTTTTAGGGGCTTTAACCATAAACCTTAAGGGAAACATGTGGGATTCAGAGGACTTAATAGAGAACCCGATCAATTGAGATAAACCACCCAAAATGGAGACGGGGCATGGCATGCCAAGATTAGAATAATTAATCTGGATGGAGAAGAATTCACCAAAACCTTCCAATAAATCCCCACCTCTAGAAAACTTTCTGAAAAAGAGAATCCAAGAGAGATCATCGACCTTGATCATTTCCACGATACCTAAACGTGTGACTCCGAGTCTAGCTAAAAGACTCACTAATCAAGAAAAGCACTTTTTAGGAGGCAACCCAACATTTATTTTCCCGCATTTAGGAGTGTCTTGTGTTTTATTCTTTATTATTTGTTTTTACATGTTTGAATTATTTGTCATCATGCTTTGTTTTGTTTTTAACTTCGTCTTATTGACAATCAAATGTATTTTGCATCAAGTAAGTGTAGGGGAAAATATCCGGTTTATTAGAACCAATTCAAACATATAAAATAAATTGTTTAGATTAATTCGTGTTAGTTTTAAGTCATATGTAATGATTAATCTCAGGTTTTATGCAGTATTTTACACAAGGAATAACTAATAGAATTACGTGCAAGAATTTTTTCAAGAAAAATGAAATTAAAATTTTCACAATACGTGGAGACGGTGTCAGGATTTTTCCTGACGGCGTCGCGTCTCCAGGTCTGTGAAAATTCAAAATTTTCTATTATTTTCGAAAAAAATAATTTGTACAATATCCAAAATTTGTAATTTTCTTATAAACCTGCAGAAACCTAGGATTGTATCGTCACTTTCATCATATCTTTATTGCTTTCCTAGAGTTAACCCTAAAAGTTTCGTTGTATATATCATTATCCCGCTGATTTTACGCCAGGTTTAGTTGTCTATGTCTTTGATTTACAGGTTATATTTGATGAGAAGAAGCTTGAAAGTTCTTAGGAAGTTTCATTGGACGATTATTAGAGGACGATTTAACTAGTTATTGCATGTTTCTTCTCCATTATTGAGCAAACCAAGGGAGTACTAGTTTCTTTTACTTGTTTTCTTTTTGCTTTATTCATTTTACGGGTACTTTTAAGAACATTGGAGACAATGTTCAAAATAAGTGGAGTGGGAAATAAGCCTTAGAAACTATTCCTTTAATTGCCATTTGCTTATTCCTTAAAATGATATGTAATATATCAAAACATAGTGTAAAGGTAATTTTAACCAAAATTTTATGACACATACCGACAAAAACCAAGTATTATTAGCGTCTCATGGATAGGAATTTATATGACTAGCACAAAAACCTTCAAAGTTCTACCCCAAAAATATGAGGTTCGCCTTTAGATCTTTAGCAATTTGGGTATTTATTTTTTATACCCAAGATAATTTTACCTTTAGCTTTCTCGAGTTAAGGAGTGAGCAATCATGTGTATATATTCCATCGTTATGGATATGTACATGCGGTTTTGTCGCCTTTTCTGGAGCACTGGTATCAGTTTAAATTATATGAGTGTACCAGTA
>BQNB010039522.1:7351-48004 GCA_026074375.1 Tanacetum coccineum
AACAGCTTTCTGCATCTTCTTTGAATTTGCATTACCACCAAACCTAGTCCTTATGGCTTCCTAAATCTCTTTAGCTTCGTCCATTCCATGAAATCTTCTCAGATGTTCCTTGGGAATTGCCATAAGTAAGATGGTTCTAGCCTTCCTCTCCTTTTCAGCAGCATGAATTTCTGCAGTAGATACTGGTAGAAGTATTCTAACAACACCATCTTTTCCAGTTAAGATTATCTTCTTTGAATTTCCATTCTGAATTACCTTCCAAGCATCATTATCAATATATTCAAGGTAATGCTCCATCTCCATAGCCCATATATCATACTCCTCCTTCTTTAGAATTGGGAGTTTGATATTTGAAATAGTGGTTGTTATAGGAGTGACTTGTTGTTGTTGTTGTTTTGGTTTATTGGTTGCAGTACCACTGTCTGATGCATCTTCATGGTATGATGCTTCATCATCACTAAGATATTGAGAGTAATCATCATTAGCAGGTTAAGACATTTTTCTAGATCTAAAAGTGATTGTTTGTGATCTTGTGATTCTTCTTATTCAGAGTCTCTCCAAAGGCTCTAATACCACTTGTAGGTCCAAAGTCTTGGATCTGATTAGCCTTTTGTAAGCCAATAACTAACTTGAATAAATCCAAATCAACTATAAGAGAGACAAAGACTATGAATACTGTGTGTTAATGCGGAATCTTAACACAAGTACTAAGAAGAACAATTGTAAAACTAACTTCGTATATTTCTATTGATTTCTATTAGGTTTGGATATCCAAACACTATGTCATAGGGTTCCTTTTATACACCAAGGAAACCCTAAAAGGCTTTACAAAACGTGTGAAAGGATAATGCATATCCTTTCCTAAGATATCTCCTAAGATATCTCTAAGATAACTATTTTAACTATTCTGTTACATAAATAGACTTAACTAGACAAGGCCAATACTAACTATAGTACTGCCAGACTTAACTTAGTACTGGCAGACTCAACTATGTCTACTAGACTTAACTCTATAAATACCAGACTTAAGTCTGTTTACAATAATTCCAAACATTATACAGTTCTTTGTAATGCTTTTTCAAAGTCTCATTTTCCTTAAGTAATTTAGCCACTTTATGTTCTAATCCGATGTTTATTGTTACAATTACATCTATGTCATGTTTAACTTTGGCTTCATTACTTTTTTCTTTCAAAAATTGACCTTGTTGCCCTGATTTTACAGCATTGTTTTGAAATTATAGTTCAAGATTAATACAATGTGCTTCCATTCTTGAAACATCTTTTTGAAACTAGGCAACAGTCTTTTTGAGACTAATATTTTTAGATTCAATAGATTGATTTGAGATTTCAGTTTGCTTGTTGTTAGTTAATGTAGCAAGTAAAGGACGTTTGTCATGACATTGTTCAGCATTCTAGTCAATCCCTCCTTTATTATTGAATTCAGGTTGCTTAGTATGTTGTTTTTTTGTAGCAAGGATATTATTATCAATAGTCATTTGTACCTCAGCCATTGGCTCTTCATCATATATGGGTCTAATATCTGCATCATCACCATGTGCATCATTTCCTGAACTGCTGCTTGTATCCTGCTTTCCTGATTCTGTCTCATTGCTTTCTATGTCAACCAAACTAACATCCAATGCTTTACTCGTATCAACCTTTCCTTCTGTTGTCTGCATCTGTCTTTCATTTACCCTACTGTCATACTCTTTTATATGCAGTGCTCTTTCTTCAATTGACTTCTTAACAGATTCCATGTGTTGGATCAATGTATCACGGAATTGTTGAACCTTGATGTGAGTGTATTCGAGAAAGTACTTGCGTGTCATTAGACCATCTTCATCATCTAAAGAAAATCATAACTTGATGAAATTATGAAACTGTGTCTTGAGTACTCTAAAAGTAGCCATAGATCCAATCTCTTGAAATTCTTCTTTGTCAAGTTGTTGTTCTAGTTGATCCACATTTAAGAGCATTATGCCTGTGCAAGTCTGAACATCTTGACGAAAGAGTTTTGCAACTGCTCGTATGAATCCATGCTCGGTTCGAGTTCCTTTTAAGTCGTTGTTTGAAAGAAGCTTGAGGTGTGAATAAAGTATTTGAAAAGATACCATGCAACTCCTTTTTGCTTTGTCTTGTATTTGTTGCATTTGTTGTTCTTCCAAATTCGAACACGAAGATAAAGTATCTTTCATTTCCATTTTATCGTGATATGAAGTGAAAATGATTGTAGGATCTTAATTAGGTAAAGTGATGTTGTTGTGCTTTTGATTTTGTGAATTGGTGTTGGTATGAAAGTACTTTGTTTGTTTGATGAGTTAACAGAGGAATAACAATGAAATTATAAAGTCGTTAAGGGTTCTTTGTTGTCAAGGTTAACAATCGTTAAAGTTTTGTACAAACAAGGACTAACTATGCAAGACTTTGGGCATTAAGGATTAACGATGTAATTGTTTGATAAAAAAGGATGAACGGTGAAAAAGGTGTTAACTTCAAGGGTTAAATATTGAATACTTGATAAACTTTTCAAAAAATAACCCTTCTTTTATTACAATGAACCTTTGATGTTATTTTAACCCTTTAAAAATTTCATTGAACTTTTCTTTAAATCATCAAAATATTTTTGAACCCTTTTTTTAATTAAACCCTTTGATATAAAATATGAACCTTTGCATGTTAATTGTTTTCTGATTCACGTATGCATGTATATTCTGGGTCTTCTTTAACAATGAGACATGTTACCGTAGGTTTAGGTTTTTAAGAATTCTTGGAATCGTTTCGTAATGCTTCGACAAAAATGAAAGATGTTACAATGATGTACGAAAGATCGCGATTATAATGATCATAGTTATAAGACCCGCGAACTACCAAAATTAAAAACCCAAAAACCCAAAACAATTCAAAACTGTGTCTTCTTTGATGTTTGGTCAAATCATTGAGATGAAATTGCATATGTTGACTTAGGATCAAATCACTTAGTTTGACTTTGCACAAATCGCATATTGCTTATCAAACCACAGGTTAATCAAACCACACAGACTTGTGTTGCCAAACAGCACAAAATAATTTATAGAAGTGGGATGGAAGAGATTTTGAAGAAGAAAGATAAGAGCTTTAGCTTCAAATATCCCGTGAGAACTGCTTATCATATCTCAACCTTTAAACTCTTGAGCTAACTTACCAACCTCGTATTCTGTCGGCTATTACCAATGACCACTTGGTGAAGTAAACCCGATATAGTTCCCCAAATTTGTTACCTAAGCTTGCACTGTTGTTGATTAAAGAACGATGCAGAAACAAACCTCTAAGTACCTTATACCCAACATAAAAAGTATAAGAAGTACAACACCTCTTGAAATTATCCACATCGTCCTCTGCGTGTGACACTGAGTACTATAATGTAACTCCTTTTAGTGATAGTTAACCAGGTCTTTAACCAACCACCCCAACTACTGGAAACTAGATAATTCAAGTCTTAATCATAACTATATAAGTTCAAGCAAGTCATCAATCGATAGAGGGGTTTGAATAAAAGATGTATAAAGTAGAAGGAAGTCTCGATGATGAAATAAGTACTTTAATCTCAAATAAGAGATACCAAATGAACTCCGTGATTAGTTGACATTAAAATCCAAATCCATAGCCATTTTGACGTTGTAGTGAATCTTTAATATAGGATCGTTTTAGCATTAAGTGTTGTGTTTTGATTAAATGTTGTTAATCTAGGACAAATGTTGTAATGAATTGTCGTTAACGGATGAACATTGTCTAGATAATGTTGTCATGTAAGCTTAATCGTGGAATAAGGACTTGTGGTGTAAAAGAATTTGACTTTGAGGTGTAAACGATCAAACCTTATATTTTCCAGCTCAAACCTCATAAGTTAACTAGTCAAACTGCATAAGTTGACAAGTCAAATTACTCTGAAAGTGTGGTCAAACTACATAAGTTGAATAGGTCAAACTGCTGAAAAATGTGGTCAAACTGCATAAGTTGACTAAGTCAAACTGCATAAGTTGACAAGTCAAACTGCATAAGTTAACAAGTCAAAATTTCTAAATGGGAGGTCAATATGCAGGTATTGACTAAGTCAAATGGCTAGATAGTTGTGTCAAACTGCGTAAGTTGACTGGTCAAACTTGACAAATGGTAGGTTTATAGATCAAACTGCGACTTTTCTGACCAAACTGGAACTGCCAAACCGCAACTTTTCTGCCAAAATGCAACTGCCAAACCGTAACTTTTTTGCCAAATGGCAACTGTCAAAATGCAACTTTTATGCCAAAATGCAACTTTTCTGCCAAAATACAACTTTTGGTGAAGAACACCTACGAACAAAAACACAAAAAACCTTCTAAAAGCCATAATTTTTAACATTTTTGGCCAATTTTTTTTGCAAAACTCATCATATCTAAGTTGTATCCATCACAAAAACATAAACTTTAACATTTTTATCTTCAAAATTTGCTTCACTTTTTCAAAATATTTTGAATGGATATTAGCTTAAAAACAAGACATCTTAAACCACAAACCAATCCAAATACAAACACAAAATGCTCCTGGTCTTTGATGCCACTTGTAGGAACCAAAAATCACTTCACTTCCATAATCATACATGAATCAATATAAGAAAAAGGGAGGAGAAGTTTAGAGAGAGAAAGTAGAGAGATAAAGTGAGATGGTTGATTTCTTGCAAATGTGTAAGATACAAATGAGAACCAACACCCTCTCCATCCTTGGAGAGGGGTATTTATACCACTTAATGGGCTGGCCTTGTAAGGCTTGTTGGGCTATGGTATTTTTCTAATAGGCTGGGCTCGGGCTTTGGTTTGGGCTTTAGCGTATAACACGTACAATATTAGATTAAGTAACAAGCCTAATACCCGTAACTAGCCTATTACAATGTTTACTAAATAAAGATTGCGATTCCTTGTTCAACTCAACATTGTAACGCTAACACAACCCATTTAGGAAACCCATTAGTTTCGTACGAAACCAATTGTCTGGCCCAACAAACCTTATTAAGCCCATACGAAACCCAACAAGAGATACGAAACCCTTGTAATCATATGTTTTGCTGGTTATTAACACAAGATAAGGCATTTATTTGCATACAAAACCTGTTTTGGAATCTCAACATTCCATATTTGTTGGGAATTGTTGATTTGATGATACAAAAGAACTTGCTTAAAAGGATAAGGAATGAAACAAAAGGATCAAAGTCGATAATATAGAATTCTACAAAAGATAGAGGATTCTAAAAGATTTGCTTAAAAGAAAAAGATCAAAGATTATGAAAAGATTTAGTTTCCTAATACAATTAGATTTCCTTTGTAAGTCTTATGGACTCTCTATATAAAGAGATACCTAGACATAGTTTATGTGTGTGATTGTGTGTGCACCCAAAACGTGTGTGTGTATCCTATAGGTGTGATGTAGACGTCTAGTGTGGTTTATCCATAATATCAAAGGTTTCTTTGATCCTGTTATAGTTAGGTAACTGTTGTATACTGATCATATAGAATTAGGGCTTGTATAAATGTAAACCTTGTAAAAAATAACATTGTTCTTTATTTAAATTCCGTTGCGTGTCTATACACTTTGTTATTTTTGATCCTAGGAGCTTTAAACGATTCTCCACAATTGGTCTCAGAGCACGTGGCTCTTAATCTAGGATCTAACAAGGTTTTAAACTGAAACCCTAACCCTAATTTTAGGATTTTGTTTTATGGTGAATATTTGTTTTAGGGTTTCGAAGTTGGGCTGTCTACTAATCCCATGTTGTTCTTGATATTATCTTTAGATGGATCATGTGTAGTGGTTCTTGTTGGCTCGATGCAGATTATACAAACTCTTTTAGGGTTTCCTGGTTCATGTATTCGGGGTTATTGCTGGTCTGCGTGTGAGTATCTTCAAGAGTGGGATGATAGTTGTTTGCTGAATTTCTACACGTCCATGATTATAATCATTAATAGCATAAGATTAACTTCTTAATTGTTCTCAACAAGCAGGTGATGTAGCGACTTTGTCAAAGAGAGATTTCAATTTGTTTGAACTCATTATCTTGTAAAGGGGATTTTTCACGTATGGCAGCTAGGGGTATTCCAAACCCTAACATGTCGACGATCAACATATTTTCTATTGGTGAGGAAGTTGCAAGATCAGGTATTGCTCAAGGTTGATTCGTTCTTGATTCAAAACCCTAATTCAGTTAGGGTTTCGAACATTGTTGGTACTAAACCCAATGATTTTGGATCATGTACAAGATCTGATGGTATACAAGCAAGACGAGTAGTTAGGGGTTTACAAAATCCTAACCAGGGTGTGAATCAATCTAAGGACACACATCAATGAAGAAGGCTGGAATTCATAGCAGTTTGGGTTATGATTCGCCTCCATAACGTGTTAGTGTTGCCAAAGAAGATTAGTGCTTCTAGTTACTGTTGCTTGAATATGGTTTATGTTGCCAATGTTATTAGAACTGTTTCATGAATGTTAATGCTGCCAGATTTTTAAGGCAGTTACTACAGCTAAGGTTGCGGATATGGGTTTTAGATAGCTATGACGAATGATTCAACTTACGATTTTCTGTTTTAAATGGTTTATGATTAATTCATTATGGACGTGACTACATGCTTGCTTAGGGGATCAGTGCTGCCAAGACTTAATACTGCTTGATTTAAGCAATTAATTCTGCTTGGGTTTGAATACAAGTTAATACTGCTAGCGTTGTTACTAATGTTAAGGGTTTAAAGTAGTATTAAGATACTACCGCTAGCTTTGTTCGATATCAGATAACACACAATTTAGATCTCGGATAGAAAAAGGTTATTTTTGGGATTAATTGCTTGAATTGATTATGGAGACAATTGTTTATCACTTATTTAGAGTTGAAGTGGAATTTTCACAAGTGCATGTTCTTATCATATCTTAAACTCAAGTTTGGTTGGATTATGACTATGAAGATAACTTGTTTGAGCTTAAATTCGATGTTGACGAAGACTTGTCAAATCTAGCAATGTGTGACCTACAAATATTTGGTGCTCAATGCGCACATTTGCTATCACTTAAAGGAGTTACGTTGTAGTGCTTAGTGTCTCATTTAGATGAGGATTTTTGTTAAGAGATTGAGGTATACTTATACTTCAAGGAATTACGTATGAGTTTGGAGTCACATGGATAGTACAAGACATAATACACAAGTTTGGGATATTCTACTTCAGCATCAACTTTGTAATACTGAGTTTTCTCCATCAGTAGTCATTACATAGAGCCAACATAATAAGAGATTCAAGAGATGGTTAACATACTTGTTTTAGGGGAAGCATATGATAAAGTGTTTAACCATCTACATGCACCACATAAGAGGAAGGTTTTGATTCTTACTACTTCTAAGTCATTATTATTGCTGCTAGTTTAAGTTTTTACTGCTTAAATTCATTATTCTTATTATGCGTCATGAAGGGTAATTTGAGACATTGGAAAGCTTGGATTAGAAGTGTAATATATGGTTTGTAGTTGTAAAGATCAAAGTTGTATAAGTTCACAGTCCCCTAATGGATAATGACAAAAAGGGGAAGATGTTATAGAGATGATTTGCAACTTATTGAGTGTGGTGACATGTTCAAAGGAAATATTAAGTTAAGGGGAAGATTGAAGATTATTTCATTCAGATTTAAAGATGATGATTGCTGAAGATTAAGCTACAATGGATCATCTTGGAATCAGTTTACTGTTTGTTTTGTCATCATCAAATAGGGGAAGATTGTTGGGAATTATTGATTTAAGGATACAAAAGTACTTGCTTAAAAGGATAAGGAATGAAACAAAAGGATCAAAGTCGATAATATGGAATTCTACAAAAGATGGAGGATTCTAAAAGATTTCCTTAAAAGATAAAGATCAAAGATTAGGAAAAGATTTTGTTTCCTAATACAATTAGATTTCCTTTGTAAGTCTTATGGACTCTCTATATAAAGAGATCCATAGACATAGTTTATGTGTGTGATTGTGTGTGCACCTAAAACGTGTGTGTGTATCCTATAGGTGTGATGTAGACGTCTAGTATGGTTTAGCCATAAGATCAAAGGTTTCTTTGATCCTGTTATAGTTAGGTAACTGTTCTATACTGATCATATAGAATTAGGGCTTCTATGAATGTAAACCGTGTGATAATAGCATTGTTCTTTATTTAAATTCCGCTGCGTATCTATATACTTTGTTATTTTTGATCTTAGGAGCTTTAAACAATTCTCCACAATATTCATATTTACGAAAGTTGTTTCAGTTACGTAACCCCTTAATTAAAGTCTAAACATGTTTGTTAAACATGTTTAAGCATAAGAATCACAACAATACACCTTAACATACATTTCCCCTAAGTCAATCGATCAAAAACAACACATCAAATATTACGAAACCCTAATCCTAATTACAAAACATTTATAACAAACAATTAAGCACAATTGTAATGAAAAGGAATTCATTATCTAACGTTTGAAATGCACAGGTAAACGTTAATCAATTTGGATCGATCTAGCAAAGATACAAAAGTTTAGATGTAATTGACAGGATTTACGAAAGCTCTAGGTTGCGTACGAAAGCGATAAGGCTTTCGTATGAAACCTCTGATATTTTAGTCACATCGTACGAAAGCGATAAGGCTTTCGTATACATCCGAAAATGTTTTTGAAACTTTGGCATTTTTAGTCCCTAAACTTTCTTTCATATTTTTTTGAAATCCAAACTTATAACAATACTCTCCCTTTGAGTTAAATCCCTGTTTCAAATATTATCCTTTGAAAGATTTTGCAGTTATAAATTTTGTTGTTTTGACGAAAAAATTTATAACTACCCCTTGAGTAAATATCATTACTAAACATTTCTTCCTTGCTGGATATGATTTATTTAAAAGATCGTTATTCTTGCATTTGTTTTCAACTTTTAAGTTTTTATGATGAAATGATTAAAAGAGAATTTTATAACTCCCCCTTTGAATAAATATCTAATTAAAGAACTTATTAAAGATATAATTAGTTTTGCAGTTTTCAACACATTGATTTTTCAAAGATGATGCTTTTGAAAAATGATCTTTTTGTGAATGGACATGATTACAAACACATATTTTACTGGTGACTAATCATTTTGATGATGAATAACTCCCCATCAGTTAATGATGCATTTACAGCTTTGAAAGACACATGGTATGAATGACAGCATCATTAAACTGATAACTAGAAAAACATATGTGCTTGCATCTTTTAAATTATGATTTTTGTGTTTTTGTGTTTTTCAAATTTTGTCTTTTGTTTTTAATATTTTGAACAAAAAATCATAATAATTTTGTGTGTATTTTTTAATTTTTCATTGCATTTTTTAATTTTGTATTTTTCTTTTTGAATGTATTTACAAATGTTTTGATGTATGATCTTTCATTCAAGAAGATAACTTTGCGAGACGTTCCAACTTTGTTGGAGTCATACAACACATACCAATCATATGAACTAAGTACTTAAACTGTTCTTTTAGAAGGGATTTAGTAAATAGATTAGCAAGCTGGTATTCCGTCTTAACAAAGTAAAGTTTAATTGTACCTTGTTCAACATGCTCCTTGATAAAATGATATCAGATGTTGATGTGTTTAGTACGAGAATGTTGTACCGGATTACAAGATATGGCAATTGCGCTTTTTGAATCACAATACATTGGAATCTTGTTGTAACGATACCCATAATCTAGAAGTTGCGTCCTCATCCAAATGACTTGTATGTAGCATGCAGATAAAGATACGTACTCTGCTTTGACAGTTGACATAGCTGTACAATCCTGTTTTTAGACGACCAATTGACTAGTTTGTTCCCCAGAAATTGGATTCCTCCATATGTGCTTTTGTAGTCATCATGCCAGCCTACTAAATCTGCATCTGAATGTGTTATTAGCTCAACTCCAGAATCCTTTGGGTATCTCAAACCCAAGTTATAGGTTTGTTTGAGGTACCGAAATATTCTTTTAACCTCTTTGAGGTGTTTCTCATTTGGGCGTGCCTAATAACGTGCACATACAAATGTTGCAAAGGCAATATCTGGTCGACTTGTAGTGAGATACATGAGTCCCCCGATCATACTACGATATTTGGTTTGATCTGTTAGGGTACCCTGTAAATCTGTGCCAATTCTGGCTGTAGCCATTGTTGTACTTATGGAATCACATCCATTCGTACCATGATTTTTAAGAAGCTCCAAAGTGTATTGTGATTGGTTAATGAAGATTCCACAGGGAGATTGATGAACCTGAAGTCCTAAGAAAAATATCATTTCACCCATCATTGACATTTCAAAATTATCTTTCATTAGTTTTGCAAATCTGTTTGAGAAAACTAGATTTGTTGAACTAAAAATTATGTCATTGACATATATTTGAACTAATAAAATGTCATCCCCATGTCTTCTTGTAAACAGTGTTGGATCTACAATACCTTTTGTGAAATGGTGGTCAATTAAGAATGAGGAAAGCTTGTCATACTATGCTCTAGGGGCTTGTTTGAGACCATACAAAGCTTTCTTAAGAGAATAACGTGATCAGGAAAGTCTAGGTCTACAAAACCGTCCGGCTGACTTTCAAAAACTTTTTCTTTTAGTGGTCCATTGAGGAATGTAATTTTGACATCCATTTGGTAGATAGTGAAGTTCTTGTAAGCCACGTATGCCACAAACATTCTGACAGTTCAAGTCATGCTACTGAAGCAAATGGCTCCTCAAAGTCTATTCCCTCTTGTTGACTATAACCCTTGGCAACGAGACAAGATTTATTCCAAATAACTATTTTTCGCATCCGTCTTGTTTCTCCAAGCCATTTGACCTTGATTACATTTCTATTAGCATGTCATTCAACAAGTACCCACACATCTAAACGTTTGACTTGATTCACCGCTTCTTGCATTGATTCAATCTAGTTGTGATCAAGCATAGCTTTCTTGATGTTGGTAGGTTTTGTAAGACTCACTGTTAATGCATACATACATATCTTTACATCAGTGTGAAGTCTACTTCTTGTTGTAACAGGATTTGAAGGGTCACTAATCACTTGTTCAGTTGAATGACTCTTAGTCCATCTATTAGTGAAGCGATTATTGGTGAAACTCATGCATATTTGATAGGTCTTGGAAGTTTGAAGATGACTCAGATTCTTCAAACTCAGGAGGTGCGAATGGATTTATGAAAGTGTTCCCATCAAGTGGTGCAATGTCTTCTTGAACTTGTTCATCAAAATGATTATGAAAGACTAGAGTTGATGGTTCATTTGCAATTGGTTTTTTTGATAAGGATACTATTTGAGGAGCATCATGGCCTTCAATGATGATTGAAGAACATGAAGAAGTGTCTTCATTATCAAGAGTATTTGTAGCTAAATTATCTAACACTTCTGAAGTACTCGTCGTATAGTATTCTTTATACAGAGGACCAAACAAGTTATGTAAGTCTTCTTTTGATGGTATTTCATTCAATTCTTCAGATGATTCTTAAAAATTCAAGCAGTTGAGAGCCGGTCCTGAATTATTGCATTCAGAAGCCAATGTGAAACCCTTTTGATGACTCCGAATAACCAATAAAGATACCAATGTCTACTTTTGGCCTCATCTTCCCAAGATCATCACGATCATTTATCGGATAACATAAATAACCGAGCACATAAAACTATTGAACATTGGGTTTTCTTCCTTTAATCAGCTCATAAGGCGTTTTGTTGTACCTTGTGTACAAGAGAGCGATTTTAAGTAAAGCAAGCAGTAGCAATTGCTTCAGCCCACAAAAATTCTGGTGACTTAGAAAAAATTAGCGTTGTACGGGCATCCTCGATAAGTGTATGATTTTTACGTTCAACAACATTGTTTTGCTGTGGCGTTCGAGCAATTGAAGTTTCATGCTTAATGCTAATTTTTCCATGATAAGACCTCAGTTTATTGTTTTTGAACTCAGTTCCATTATCAGAATGGACCGTTAGGTTTTGAACCTTCAAATGCCTTTGAATATAAGTAATGAACATCATGATCATCTATGGAGTGTCATCTTAAGTGTGAAGGAAAACTACCCAAGTAAATCAAGAGTAATCATCCATAATAACCAAAATATATCGCTTGCCATTGATACCTTCTACTCTTATTAGCCCACACAAATCCATATGAATTAATTCAAGTTTGGACTTTGTAGTTGGAACCAATTTTTGTGGAAAAGTAGCTTTTTTTCTCTTTCCTTGTTCACATGCTGAACATAGGTGATATTTATCATATTTAATTTCGAAAGCCCATCAACTATATCTTGTTTAGTGAGTTGATTAATGGTACCAAAATTCAAATGAGAAAGTCTTTGATGCCATAACCAGGATTTTGTTGATGTGGCTTTGGACATTAAGCACACTGGAGATGAAGTTACCATTTTAGAAATGGAGATGGTGTAGAGATTAAAATCACATGAGCCGGTAAGTAGATCTTCACCCTCCAGATTTCGAACATAGCAAGTGTTAGATCGAAAGGCGACTTCAAGATCTCCATCGCAAAATTGTCCGACCGAGAGAAGATTGTGTCTGAGGCCCTCAACATGGTACACATGACATATCGTGATATCTCCTTAAACATAATCACCATATCTAGTGATTGCAACGAAGTATCATTGCTAAAGCGGACTATGCCCATGAATTTCTCAATGAAATTTCTTAGCAGTTTAAGATTCCTATTCATGTGCTTTGAACATCCGCTATCAATAATCCAAAGGACAATTTGGATCACATGCATCACATGAAACAACTTCGAATGGAGGAGTGTACATTTTGGCTACCCATTTTTGAGTGATAACCGCTGTTTTAGAGTTAGTTCTAGGGCTAGGGCTATTCTTAAAAACACTAGGTGGCTCTTGTGCTGTTGGACTCTTAGGTGACCAATTGAAACTTGATTGGTGTTCAAACCACTTCTGCCATTTCCTACTTGTTGCAATTTTATTTTTCATGTAAGTGCTAACTGTCCTACTTTGTCTAGATTATGGAGTTATAATGAAGCACGATATACCTTATTTGATTCTTTTAGGGGTAAAGCAACACTAAACCTAGATTTCGCAACTACAGGCGTAGCTCCTAATTTCTTAGATTTTGCGACTACTGAGGAGGTAATAAATCTCTTTCACTCTAGAAAATTCAGAGACAAAGCATAACGAGCAACACATTTGTCATGAGAGAGCATAAAAACATCTTTGCCACATGAAACACATACAAGATTCGAACCATCATTAACAGCATTTATAGTTTTCGGTTTTAATACATTTACATTTGATTCAGAAGCATTCAAATTCATTGTATCATGTTTATTAACAACTAAACTAACAGGATTTTGTGATTTCTTGACATCCTTAGGAGTGCTCTTAGACTTAGTGTTCAGCAAGACTCTTTTCTTCAAATTAGTATCCTTAGACTCTGGTCTTCTAACACTACTAGAACTGGCTATGCTTATGGAAGTACAAGAAAACATGTTATCTTTAGTAACTGACATTTTTGTTTCTGTATTCATGACTCTATACATGGCTCGTGCGATTACATTCGCATTCTTTTTCTGACCTTGCTCATTTTTAGGTGTAGAACATGAAGTGACTGATTTTGAATTTTTAGTTTTAACCCCAACCTTAGAAACTATCTTCGCTTGTATCTCTTTGTTTTTCTTCAACGGTGTTACACATATTAGTTTCTATAAGGTAGCAGATTTGTCAAACTTAGTATTCACATTCTTCCCTTTTTCAACAATTTTCATCTTAGCTTTGTCATCTAAAGATCTTGATTCTTATCACGCACAACACCATAAGCATATGTCTTTTGACTTGCATTTTCAATTAACTCATTGACCTCTTGTTGATGTTGAACCCGTGTCATTTTGATTGAGTTGAAAAGATTTTGAAATTCAAGTTTGTTAGGAATTAAACTCATACACTTAGTACTGCCAAGCCAAAGACTTAGTACTGCTCAATATTACAACTGCTAGTACTAACTAGTTAGTACTGCTAGAAGAAAGTTAGTACTGCCAGTACTAACTTAACACTGCTGAAGGAGTTGAGACTGTTGCATGAAGACTTAAGACTGCTCAAGAGATAAAGACGTATGAAGAGATATGTATTAGTTTATTTTGTGTATATCTTATATTATTAGAAAGATTTGATCAAGATTGACTATACCTTTTAAAATATATAATATATAAATATAAAATACTTATATAAATATATAAATATAAGGGGGTAAGAATCAAAAAAATCACAATTATAGTAATCCGAGAGTATGATTCCCGGGTCGTTATCCCCAACGAGGATTGCAATTGAAAGCCGAGAGTCGTTTTGATATCTATGCTTGAATGGAACAAGATTTAGATTGGTTTTCTAAAACTACGAGAAAGTTAAGGCAAAAAATTAAAAACAATTAAGGAAAGACAAATTTTAACTAAAAATGTAAAACAGGAATCCTAAAAACGCGTCTAATTTATCAATTAATTCAAATTTTAACCCTACACAAGAAATTTTTGCATGTAAACCTAAAAATGACAAAAGAAAATTTTCTAAAAAAAAGATTTATATTTTTTTTGCTTTTTAATAATTTTTAATGAATTAAAAACTAATTTAATCTATTTAAAATCCTAAAAAATGACAAATTAATCCCTAAAAATCTAAAAATGATTTTCTACCTTAGAAAAATCTAAAAAGTGATAAAAACACAGAAAAATATTTTTTACTACTTCTTATAATAAAAATCTATTTTCTAAAATTAATTTAAAAAGCTAAAAATGAAAATTAAAATCTAAAAGTGATAAAAATAATCTTAAAACTTGTAAACCCAAAAGTATTTATTCTAAAACTAAAAACTATTTTTTTGTATTTTTCTGAATTTATTTTCTATTTTTAAATGATTTTTTAAGATTTTAAACTACGGAAAATGAAGAAAAATAGCAAATAAGTTTGAAAAATTATGAAAAAATTCCTAAAAGTCCTAAATGATGTAAAGTTTGCAAGAAAAATAAGCTGGTTAGTCCAGCTTAAGATTTTAAAGGAATAATGTTTGCAAAGTATAACGCAAAAGTCTCAAGGGCATGTGTGGTAGCGGGTATTGGTGTTAAATATGTTGGGTTGATAGGGTTGAGGTCTCAGGTTCGAGCCTTGGCTCATTTGGGACTTCCCCCTTCCCCAATATATTTTTTTACTGCCATTTTTTTACAACTTTTAAGTTAAGCTCAAAATAAGAAACTTTTGCAAAGACACTTTTTATATAAGCCAAAAATAAACACACAAATAAGCAATGAAAGACTAACAGATTTCAAATACTTAAAGACTAAAAAAACTAAATTGTTTGGCTACTTAGACACAAATAAGCAACTACAACTAAGCTATCACAAGTAATAAGCTCTATCGAATAAGCTCTAAGGAACAAAAATAAGCCAAAAGAATAAGCTTAAACTAAGCTAAATGACAGCAGTGCTAAAAAGGACTTTTATACTTAGAGTTTTAAGCTAAAAATCCTAATAAGCTCAAATAAGCTCTAATTCAAAGTAAATAAGCTAAAAACACTTAAAACTAACCCAATAAGCATGAATGAACCTAACTTAAGCAAATATAATGGGCCAATAAGCTCAGATAAGCAATTTTAGCTTTTGGCAAAAATTGCTTAACCAAACAGCCTTAGGAGTCACTTTTAGGCTTAAAATTAAGTAACAAAATGGATCCTGATGGGATATAAGCTTATACCATCTTAAAGATTAGCTTATTGGCTTCCTAAAACAGCAAATAAAAAATGGTTTGAAAGAAAGATAAGCAATGAAAATGACAAATGAAAAGTGCTAAAATACCCTGGTGCATGGCAAGGGTTTTGAAAAACACCAAATTTGAGCTTAAAAATAAGCCACTAAACAGATCCTTATGGACCTAAGACTTCAAAACAGATAAAATATGGACTTCAAAAAACAATTATCATTAGTCAAAAATCATTTTAAACTTAAGGATAAGCAAGAATTAGCAATTAAAAAAAAACTGATCTTCAAAGTTTAAATACTTAGAAATTTTTGACAGATTGGACCAAAAACAAAAAAAAGAAAAAAAACACAGCAATGCAGACCTAGTTAACTTGATTCCTAACTTGTTTTAAAACTCAAACCAGCACAAAATACAACTCACATTCACAAGATTAAAAGACTTAACCAAATAAGCTGATTAAACAAGATTTAGGCTCACAGATTCAACCTTGGACACTTAACACCTTGAAAATGACTTTTGCATTACGATATCTAAAAAAACTACTTATAACAACCTAATAAGACTAGTGAAAGTTGGCTGAATGACCCAATTGGTTTTGAAACCATTTTTGACCCATTATCATAGTTAAACCAAACACCCCTTTAACTTTTTAAGATCAAATTTTTAAGCTAAATTTTGAAGAAACATGCAAAGAATTTTAAACACAGATAACAACAATCAAGATAAAACAATAATAAGCAGATGGAACTCAAAAATAAGCACATAAAATAAGCAAACAGAAATAAGCAATAAAAGGCTGTTTAAGGCAGTTTTCATGAAAGGCTTAACCAAATTAATTCTAAACTAAATATAAAGCAACATAAGCATAATAAGGACTAAAATAGCAAGATAAGCAGAATTAAGCAAGTAAAAGGCAAACAATGAGAAAAATAAGCAAAACAACAGTAAATAAGCTATAAAAGTTAAAAATGAAAACTTACAAGCCCCTTGCACAAACAAGGGTATAAAAAGCAATCTACAAGCTCTAGCTTGTCAAAAAGACAAGCTAGTAAAAGCAATATAAGCCCTTCCCTTTTAGGCTTATCTTCCAAAGAGCTTTTTGAGTGATTTTTGATAAAACAAACTTAAACCTTACAAACTATGAAAAAGTTTTGTAAGACTTAAGTAACAGCTTAAGAAGGTTATAAAAAGAGCTTTTGAGAGCTTATAAAACAGTTTTAAACAATCAAACACTTTAACTTAAAAACGGGGTATTAAACTCTAAATCATTACAAGGCTTTAAAAAGATTACAATAAACATTAAAATATAAGCTGAAAACTAAAAAGCTAGATAAAAAAACTAAGTGCCCAAAGGCTTACAAATGAGTCTATTTATACTAATCGAAGGAAGGTTCTAGGAGGTGTGCTTCTTTGCTGAGAGCTTTTGCAAGCGTGCTTCTTGTGTGAGAGAGAAAAGTAGCTTCAATCTTGTCCCTTTAATCATCTTGTGCTTCTTTAAATCTATCACAACCCTTGGATGTGTCCACGCAATCATTCCCTTGGATTGCCAACGTGTATGCCAGCTGTGTGGGGTGGTCACATGGGTTGGTTGGGTGTGGGGTGAGGTGTGTATGGTGTGGGTGGACAAGGGTGAGTGTTTTTTGGGAAGATGATAAATAGTGACAAAAAGGTGTGAGCAGGAAAAGGGGTTACTCTGTTTGTTTTATTGGTGCAGGGCACAAGTTTGGGGTTATGGCAATTTTCCCCCTGAAAGTTATATGTTGTATTGCAAGTTTAGTCCTTGGTGATACAACTTTGGTCCTTGGAGTTTATAAATGGGTTGCACCGTTAGTACTTTTAGGGACTAACAGGGTAAAGGTTATAAAAGAGGGTGTGGTTAATGGGGTTATAAGGGGATATGGGCTTGGTGTTTGGGCCCGGTGTGGTATAAAAAAGACTTGGGCCTTTTTAAAGGCTTAAGGCTTTATAAGATATAAGTGGGCTGTCCCGGGCCTACTAGGTGGGTACAGGTGGGCCCACTTTTGGCAGTTTAGGTTTTCGAATTCGGTTTTCGATGCTCTTTTTGTAACATCCGAGAATTTTCGGAATTTTAAAGGAGATATAAGTTATTCCTAGGTTGATTTATCAAAAACGAGCAGCTAAACCACGTTTTCATTATTCGGACTCTAAAGCAATTTGATGTAAAACGACATTCCTGACAACTTTTTAGTTTTGACCGAGACCCGAAAACAGTCAGAAGGTGACTGAAATGCCCTCGCAAGATTTAGAAACACAAAAATAATTAAATTATATTTAATTATCACGTTTTATTAAATAAAAATATTTAATAAAATACTTAGCAATTTAATTAAAAGCGTTTGTTAAAAACGCGAATATTCGAGTTGAAATCCATTTTTCTTTTCTTTTCTATTCCAGACAAGGCGTAACCGGTTCACAAAATAAATAACAGATATTTTATTAAATGTTATAAAATATTTATGAAATATTATCAAGTGAATACTCATTTTTATCAGAAAAATGATTTGGAAAACAACGGCGCAAGTTTCGCGCGTTGAATCATCCGTTAAGTCGTTCAAACGAGTCCCGAACCGTTATTTAACGAAAGTTACACTTTTGGTCCCTGTAAAATTTTACACAACTTACCCTAAACTATTAAAACTTATCATATTTTTTTATAAGTTTTAATATATATATAAGTTATATATTTTTTTTCATTTTCACTCTCATATATACACACACACATATAAACACTTCATCACTTCTCTCTCTCTCATTATTTCCGGCAACCACCGGCCAGCCGCCGGATTCCGGCCACCACCACGCCGCCGCCGCCGGAAAACTCTTCCGGCGGACTTTTCCGGCGACTCAAAAAAATGCTCCTCGTGAGCCGATCTATCCAACCCGCTACTTCACTCTCCTCCACGCGCCGCACCACCTCCACTCCACCCTACCACAGCAGCCGCCACTGTCATCATCATCATCATAATATAACCATCACCACAGCTGAACCACCCACTCATCATCACTTCCACCGCGACTCAACCACCACGAAGGTGCGTTCGGGTGGGACCACCACAGCGGGTGGGTTCGTTTGGATCCGGCAACAGCAGCAAGGGCTGCATTTGTTTTTCCCGAGCACCACAAGGGTGCGTCGGTTTGATTATTTCATCATCAAATAGGTGATTGGTTTTAAATTAAACAGCCCACAAAGGCATTGGTTTGGGGCAGCCTACGGTGAATGCGTTGGCTGTGACAGCGGCTAAGGGGTGTTTGGTTTGATATAAACAGTTAAGGGGCGTTTGGTTGATTAGTTAAGGGGTGTTTGGCTGTGACAACCAACAAAAGGGTTGCGTTTGGGTTGGTTCGCACCGCAAAAGGGTTCATTTGGTTGTGGAAAACACCCGAGGGTGCGTTTGTTTCGAGTGTAAATTGGCACCAGGGTGCGTTGGTTTAGCCGAGACCACCACAGATTAGGTGCGTTTGGCTGCCACCACCACAAGGGTGCATTTGGCAGCCACCATCAACAAAGGTTTGGTTGTTATTATTTCACGAGAAGGGTGCGTTTGTTTTGACATAGAAACACCACCGAGGGCGATTGTGTTAGCCTGCTCAATTATTTGAGTCAAACAAGGAAGCCTCGGTCACACTAGCGATGGAGCTTCTGGTCCTTTTAATAGTTAATGTTGTAATAGTAATATTATCGGAATCGGCTCAGAATAGTTAATCTAATATTGTATAGTTTCGGTTAACCCAAACAAAACCCGAGCCCGTCCTAGTTAAATATCCCGCGCGTCACATAAATTGTAGGGTATATATATTATTTAGATATTTTCAAATACTAAATATATATATAGATATTATGCAATTAGAAAATATCTAGTTTAGTTTTCATTTTCTAATAAAAATTTTTTTTCTATTTCCTCTCAAACTCTCATCGATTCTCTCTCTCCTCTCTCGTCACTTATCGAGTCCTCTCTCTGAGTCCTTCTCTTTTCTTGATTCGTGCTTCCGGTTATGAAGTGAAAGTGTTAAAACCCGGTTCCTACAATGTATCAATCCGCCTCGTGTGATAGCGTGGTTTTTTTTGGTGTGGTAAGCATATTGAATTCGGCAGCTAGGTTGATTCATCACTCGGCATAAATACTTTTTTCGTGGCTCATTTTGTTGTTGGAAACGCGGGTAACAAGAAGAGAAGAACGAAAAAAGTGAAGAAAATACGTTACGATCGAACGAGTGGAAAAACGTATCGATCGAACGAGTGGAAATACGTTACGATCGAACGAGTGGAAAAACGTATCGATCGAACGAGTGGAAAAACGTTACAATCGAACGAGCGAAAAACTAGACGATCGAACGAGCGATCGAACGAGCGGACCGAACTAGCGATCGAACGAGCGGACCGAACGAGCGGATCGAACGAGCGATCGAACGAGCGATCGAACGAGCGATCGAACGAGCGATCGAACGAGCGTGATCGAACGAGCGTGATCGAACGAGCGTGATCGAACGAGCGATCGAACGAGCGGATCGAACGAGAGGATCGAACGAGCAAATTTTTTTTGGACCGAACGAAATTTTTTTTGAAAACTTGTGTGACGAAAAGGGTTTCAGTAAAACGGCCATAACTTTTGATCCGTAACTCCGTTTCAGGCCCGTGACCTCTCAAATCGAAGCAAAAAACGAGACGGATCACGCTGTAACCACCCTTTAGCTGGTTAAGGATTTCTTAAGGCCCAAAAAGCTCGTTTACTATGATTTATTGACATTTTTCAGTTTTTTCTGGAATTTTTGGCCGCTGATTCCGCATCAAATCATTCACGGTTTTCTATTGATTCTGTAAAATCCCGTTAATTCATTTATCGGTTTTAATCATAGACGTGTAAAATCCCGTGAACGTGAATTGCTTACAAAACCACAACTTCAATCACAATATCCACTTAAGATCCAACAAAATCTTTCACACTTCATAATTCATAACTATTCATTCAAAATGTCTACTCTAGTTAACACATCCTCAACAGAAATTTCAGTTCTCAAGCAGAAACACGATGAGCTACTCAAAAAGAGTCTGTTAACTAGGTCACAATTTGAAGGTCAACTCAAAGAGAAAACTAAGGTCATTTCGGATTTAAAGGTTAAGGAAGGAAAAGACATTGACACGATGATTGAGATGGAGAAACAGATAAAGTTTTTAAATGAAATTCTTTATAAACGCAATCTACAATACAGACCATTCACATGTTAGCACCCAAATGCGCAACGTATCATGGTAGATCAACCTTTGCTAATCCAAAGTACTGCAAGCAAGCTCAATCTAATAAGCCCTGTTTGTATCAGATCCCATATGATACTTCTGATCCTGCAAACAGATTTGCCCCTGATGGGGAAGAGATAGTCACTCTTTCAGAGGAGAGTAGATCAAAATTGGATAAAGACAAAGTGAAACCATATAATTACACATATCAAAACAGTCTTTATGAAAATTTCAAACCACCATCCAAAGCCTATCTTGATCAGTTGGAACGCGCTAAAGAAGTTAGGAAGACAATGTGGAGAAAAACGTTTAACAGAACAAAACCAAACATTGCTAAAAACATTGGCTTTCTACCATGTCTAAATCCGCATTAGTAGAAAGGTAAGACTACTTTATCCCGAAATGACAAACAACTTCAATCATTTAGAACAATTTGTCAACAAACTTGTCTAATCATACTATAGTTGCATTTCCCTAACCCAACTCCAAGAGTATTGGAAGTTTTGATCAAAATCCATTAAAGCCGTCTTTCCGACAAAACAATACTAGACAGTCTGTTTTATTCATGAACTAAAAAAGGAAATGAATGACGATTTGGAGTACGTTAATTTCCCTTGAAAAGGAGCTGACGAATTGAATCAGAAAAGGCGTGATTTCAAACATATATGATCTACTTCTCGAAGAGTGTGGTGCCTAAAGATTTACAAATGTCGTAATTGCATTCTCTGTCTGATAATGCTATACTGAATTGCAATAGCTATATCTTCATACAAGTCAAAGACTATGTGAATGTCTGCACAAAAGCTTTCGAAACAAACTGAATCTGTTAACAATGAAGTTTCATAATATTTGTTAAAAAGTTTTGCTAAACTGAAAAACACTCAATTTCTCTTGAACCTTTCTTTACAACATTTTGTAAAGGAACAGATGAAAAAACTAACCCAGTTGCAAAAAATGCTTTCAAATGTATTTCGAAAAGATCGTGAACAATATCATGGAAATTACAAGATTTGAAAGCTCAAATGCTAGAGCAAGAACAAGTGATAAATGAGTTAAAGAAACCTCAATCTGGTAACAAAAGGAAAGTCTGTGGAAACTTCAGTTTGATAAACCATGCTGTTGTTCACAACCAAATGACTCGAACGGTTCCAAAAACCATCAATTTAGGAAAACCGACTCCTTTTCAAATCTCTGAATGAGAATTTCAAACAAAACATCGGTTAATAAAACTAATGTGTCGGATGGTTTATTTAAACCAGTCACTCAACAGAGTTTGCCTCAGAATAGAAACCAAGCGGTTCGAAACACAAATGTGCTTAAACCAGGAATGTATAGAATTGCCTCCACCACAACACAGACTAAAACACCACAGTTGCCTCATGCTTCTAGGAATACTAATCCTCACATGTCTAAACTTCAGGAGATAATTCACACTACTATGTCTTAGCAACCACTACTTAAGACTATCAAGATGAAAGATAAGGTCGTGCCAAACATTATCAAGTGAATTACAAAGAATGAAGTAGGAAGACCACATCAAGATTTCTAGTATTTCTAAGAAAACAAAGTCTGTAACTGCGTGTAATGACAGTTCAAACTCCAGAACTTCGAATGTAAATGCTGTTTGTGCAGAATGTGGAAAATGTGTGTTTAATTCAGATCATGATGCTTGTGTTTCTAGATACTTGAAAGACGTGAATGCTAGAACTAAGAAGCCTAAGGTAGTGCCTATTAGTGCTAGTAAACCCAAGAGAAAAGCGAACAAATCTGTTGCAACACCCCATAAGAAAACAGTTGCATCAGATACCACTATTCAGAAATCCAAGAGTTACTATAAGAAGTTGTATGAGAATACAAATCAGGAATGGAAATGGTGGATAGCTAAGAGATGTCCATCAGTTTATACATGGACACAAAAGCCGCTTAGGACCAAAAAGATATGGATGCCTAAGATTAGGAAAGATGATGAATCAACAAGTATTAGTCCCACTATAGACATTGTCTCTAGGATAACTAATGTCTTGAAGATATCAAATTCCTTAGGATCAAATTTGTCCAATGTTCCATCGTCCTCTAACTCTCTTGCAGATTGTACAACTCATCCTATTCATTGTTGACTCCAATCTCAAGCTGTTGTGTAATTTTGTGGAGAAATTTCTGGGTACTGTTTGCTTTGGAAATGAACAATCAATGACGTTTGAACACAGCAGTTCAAGCCTCGGTCGTCAATGTCAAATGGTGTCTGCTGAAAATAACACTTCAGGCCCCGTTCCTCAATGTTCAAAAGACGTTTGATCGCAGCAGATCAAGCCTCGGTCTTCATGGAAATGACTTCTGATCATAACCAGTTCAAACACGGAATTCAAGAACACACAATGAACGTCAAAGTTCAAAGCTGTTCCAAAAAGTTGTATTCCTCTAGCAGTCAAGAACACAAAAAAAAAAAAGCTACAATCATGACAAGAGTTGGAATTACTATTCCACCATCATATAGCAATGCTGAGGACAACAGTAAAATAGACAAAATCACAAACAGAAAATTATCGAAAAAGAATCTCCGACAATGTCTCTTGGAATCGATAACAATTAACGTTGCTTAGAAATGTCGATTAACAATGACGATACGGGAGTGTACATGAAAGTTCGAGCGAGAGTTTGCAAATAGTTTCAAAACATTCATTTTCAAAATTTCTAAATGCTTTATGAGCAAATGTCAGTACATAACCCAAGACTTCAAAATAAAGGAAGGTTTATAACTTATCCTCACAACGAGAAAATTAACGTTTCTCGGTCTTGAGCTGTTCTTACAAGACATTCAATGTTTTTAGCTCAAGAACAAGGAGAGTGTAACGATTCAGTTGCGCTTAGGCCCTTAACTGGTAGAATAGAAGTCCTCTAAACATATGGTTTTTCAAAAAGTTAGAACACAATTTCTCAAGAATTTCTCGATGACATTAACTAATATTTCAAAATTGTGTGTTCAACACTCCAACCCCACAATGTTTTCAAAAGACAACAAATTTCTCAATGGTTTCTATTTTTGAGGGGGAGTTTTTTTTTCGAAAACAAAGTTTTAATGTTCTTGGATACATCATCAACGACCATTCTTATGTATTCAAAACATTATCAAAATGTTCCAAACCATTCATGCTGACCATATTTTCTCCCAAAGAATTTTCAAGACATATTTTAATCACAAGGTATTTCAAAAACTAAGTGTTTATTATTTAAAATAAGGGGAGAAAATGTATTTAAAATATGATCTAAATGACTCAAAGTGCTGAAGAAAAGGTTTTATGGTTCGAATCTATACCCACAACATCTTAATTTCAACGACGATTCTGAAAGGTCATAAGGTGGTAAGTAAGGAATCAACTCCTATGATCCAACCAGAAACCGGAGGATCTACCAAGGATAATCCAAAGTTAAGAAATAGCAGTTCCTATAGGTATGATTGGAAGATGATGTAAACTGGAATAATGCCGACTAAGATTGAGTTAACACTGGAACAATCACAACAAGGTGTTAGTAATGACGTCTTGGTAAGCATTGAAGGCGTTGAAGAATTAAAAAGAAATGTATGGATAAAGGGTCTAAACAAAGAAGCCCTCCACACAACTTAAGGCAGAAACCGGGTCAATACATATGCTATCAGAATCACAAGATGATTGCTGGTATTGAAAACGACATCATGGACCCAGTGATGCAATGCACAACCCTTCCCAGCCATTCGGGTTTCTCTTAACAGAAACAACAGAAACTTGTCTCATTTGTCACGGAGATACACACGTTATCTATTGACATCTCACTCCGAGATTGTTGATATTGAATAGGTGGCAATATGCTCCAGCCTCCGAGTACTAAAACCAAAATGCACTAATCGAGTCTAGAGCCAAGAGATCAATCAAAATCTCGTTAGGACACATTCCATTTCAAACACTTGTTGAACATCATCAGGTTCACAAGCTGTTATCAAGAGTCCTACGCAATATCATTGTGATATTTGCCAGAACATCCGAGTGATACTAATGTATTCACAATGAAGATGGAAATCCTGCTTGAGCCAGCATCAAACAAGCTCTTGGTAGGTGACTTGCGAGATTCTATATGAATCAAACTTGTGACAACTGGATCACGAGATGGTCCAGTAAATGAATTGACGGTTGATGAATTTTGATAAAAACATGACACTCTCGATGTGTTACAAAAACACTTTAACGAGTGACACGTCGATTGATTTTCAAATCAATTTTCTCGTTTATCACTAACGTAAACCTGCAGGTCAAACGGTGGTAACGGCAACCTCAATCCCATTCAAATGCTCAATCTACGAAGACATACTATCTAGAAAGCTCAAGATTTAAAGACAAAGACTTCCGCAAACTCTGAAATAAAGCTTTCAAGATGATGCATAGAATGAGCATGTTGGTCAAAGTCATAAGATCGCAAGATGGCACAGACGTAAAAGACAATGACAAAGGCCAAAAGTAAAGACCGCAAAGCATGAAGGAACAAGTTTACAACAAAGAACAAAGAGAAAGACCAAGACCACATGAGCTTAACGACAAAAGCAATCTCATTATCTCATGAAGGAGTGTCATCATTGAACTCACTTCGGGGGAGATTGTTAGCCTCAAAATATTGAGTCGAACATGAAGTTCGTTCATTATGTATTTAAGTCTCGGTCAATTAATTAGTTAATGTTGTAATAGAATATTATCGGGAATCGGGCTCGATAGTTAAACTAATATTGTATATGTTTCGGGTTTAATCCCAAGCAAAACCCGAGCCCGAGTCCTAGTTAAATATCCCGCGCGTCACATTAAATGTGTAGGGGTATATATATAGATATTTTTCACTTGGAAAAATATCTATCTCATCTCTCTCATATTTTCTAATAATATCTTTTCTCTTTTCTCTCTCAACTCTCTCTCTTCTTTCTCTCTCTAAACCATAATCTCTTTTCTAGTTTCTTGGTTCGATTCGTGTTTCGGAATATGAAGTGAAAGTGTAGATCGGGATCCTACATAGCTTAATCTATTTTTAGGTTTTAAACATTAGCTTATTGATTTTCTAGCTTAAAAAGTGCCTTCTTAGGCTGTTCTGATTTCAGTTTTAGCAAAAAGCTAATTTGAACTTCTGAGCTTATGGCTTATTGGAATTGCTTATTCTGGGTTTAGATTTGCTTATTAAGTTTGGATTAAGGTCCTTGTAGCTTATTTGGACTAAGTTTGAGCTTATTAAATCCTAAAAGCAAAACAGTTTAGCTTAATGGTCATTTAGCTTATTTGACAGTTTTTCAAGTAGCTTATTCTAGCTTATTATTAAGTTTTGTTAAAAAGCTCTTTATTAAAGTTTCTGTTGGGATTCTTGATTTGATGAGACAAAGTAAATAAAAGAATGAAACAAAAGGACAAAAATCATCATTAAAGAATTCTACAAGCTGGTGGAGAATATGTAGACTCTGAAAGATCTCCTTAAGAAGATAAAGATAACAGAAGATATTCTTAAATGTTTAAAATATATTATTCGTTCTTATCTTCTTTTGTAAGCTTTGAAATCTCTCTATATAAAGAGATTCACAGGCGTGTTATTAAGTGTGCACAGAAAAATGTAGTCAACTAGTAAAAGTGTGTGTGTATTCTAGGCGTGTGATTCATTGTAAACGCCTAGAATGAGGGTTGTAGCCTCAAGATCAATATTTAATTGATCATGTTACTAGTTAGAGTAACTGTTCTAGAATTGATCATCTAGAATTAAGGCTTGTATGGAATGATAATGAAGAAAAACCTTGTTTGATAATATATTGTTCTTTATATTCAGCTGCGTACTTATATTATCTGTAAAACATATCCTAGATGGGCTTAAACGATCTCCTCAATTGGTATCAGAGCCTTGTGGCTCTCGATCTAGGATATACAAGGTTGTTTTGAAGTTGTGTTCTTGATGAAAAAGAAGTAACCAATCTCTGTTTAGTGTATTGGTGATTTCGGTGAAGTTAGGGTTTTTGCGACACTTTAAAGCGTCGTCTTTATACTTATTTTTGTTTGAAGTCGAGTTTTATGAATATTAGGGTTTATTCATAAAACCCTAAATCTAGTTACGTTTTTGACAAGACGAAGGTGTTAATAGCAGGTTTGATTGTATGCTGCTGGTTAGGTTGTGTTCAACAGTAGTAAGCCATGATATGTTAATGTTGTTCGTTGTATTTATAGTGCTGCCTGTACAATAGTATTAGTACTGCTTCGCTATTAGGTACTGCTGCTGTTGTGCTCATGTGATGAAACTGGAGTTAATGTATTCGTGAAGATTAGTACTGCTATTGGAAACTAAGGTAACTAAAAGTTTCTACTGCCAGTTGATATTTTATACTGTCAAAGGAAAATGCAATATTGGTACTGCTTGTTGATTACTACTGCCAATGAAGAGTTAATACTGTCAGGTTCGTGTTTAATGTTGCTGTTGGAAGCAGTGTTACATTTATACTGCTAGGGTTAGCAGTTGGTATTGCTTTTGGGCTCAAACTAAACTTAGTACTGCTCTTTATATTTTTAATACTGTTGGTTTATGGTGTTAGTACTGCTAGCGATAAGCAGTTACTACTGCTAGCTTTAAAGAATAACTTACAACTGCTAGCTTTAAAGCAGTAATAAGTTTGTACTGCTAGCTTTGAAAATCAGATTGGTTAATACTGCTTGGGCTTTATGGATTTAATACTTCTAGCCTTATACGATAACAGATAACACACATGGTTTGGATATGCTTCGTTCAAGGGGAAGACAATAGATTGGGATTTATTTTAAATGTTCTTAAACGTTTAAAAGGCTTGTATTTTATTGGTTTAATTGATTATGAAGAGGATTATTTATCACTTATTTGGAGTTGAAGTGGAGTTTCACAGGTTTGTGTTTTATCATATCTTAAAGTGAGTGTTACACTTCGAAGATAACTTGTTCGTGCTTAGAAACGATGTGACGAAGACTTGAAAAATCTAGCAAAAGTGTGTGATTTACAAACTTATGGTGCTCAATGTGCACATTTGCTATCACTGTAAGGAGTTACGTTGTTGTGCTCAGTGTCTCATAGAAGATGAGGATAATTGTCAAGAAGAGTTACGTTTGCTATCACTATAAGGATAATTGTCAAGATAAGGATAATTGTTGTGTTCAGTGTCTCATAAAAGATGAGGATAATTGTCAAGATGAGGATAATTGTCAGTGTCTCATAGAAGGAGTTACATTTGCTATCACTATAAGGAGTTACGTTGTTGTGCTCAGTGTCATAGAAGATAAGGAGTTACGTTTTTGTGCTATCACTATAAGGAGTTACGTTCAAAGTACTTTTCATAAAAAAATTAGATTTTTTATAAATTAGTTTAATATTTTTTATATTATTTTTAGATTAAATATGTTTTTAATTCATAATAAATAAAATAAAAATCAAAAAAATATAATTCTTTTTTCTAAAATTATTTTCAGTCATTTAGGATTTATAAAAAATAAAAAAACATTTTTAAGGTTAAATTTTGATAATTTAGGTTTTAAGTCGCGTTTTAAGACTCCCGTTAGCCCCGTTTTTCGCTTTAAATCTTAATTGCATATTATATTGCTAGCTTAATTGTTTTTTTGCTTCATGAGTACAATAGAATCAAAAACCTAAATAGTGATTAAAACAAATCACGCGATCACAAACTTAACCGATTCTCAATTCACGCTTCGTCAAGTAAACGACCCGGGAGGTTTTGAACTTTACTTTGGTCAAAAGTAATTTTCTAGAACCTTTTGGAATACTTATACTATATACTATAATCGATCTCGTCCTTATATATACTTACGTGTGTGTTCGGAATGAATCAAATTTTTTGCGTCGTTGCCGGGGAGGTGTGTATCGAATATCGCGTTGAAGTTTGAAGATTAATGTTTTGAAGACCCTTCCTCGTGAAGTTATCATTAAATTTTCTTATGTGGATATAAAACTAAAAAAAATAATACAAAAATATTTTATTTTTCCCAATTTATTTTCGTAGATTTATTAGAAAAACCAAAAAAAATAAAAAAAATAAAAAAATACTTTTCCTAAAGTATTTAAAAAAACCAAAAAAAATTAAAAACAACAAAAATAACCGTTGTGTCACTTGTGAAATCGGCTCACCTTTAGATTACAAACTATAAGAGAGGTATAAGGAGGGTTGATCCTACGATCTTCGACCCGAAAGGAGAAGGTTTTTAAAACGCTTCGCGCTTACCCGCTCCTCCGCTTCTTTGTGCGTTTTCTAGAGAGCTACCGTACACTTGTTCGATTATCGGTTACAAAAATATTTTTCTTTTTATTTCTCTTATTTTATTTTTAGTGCATGCGCACCCGCTCTTCATCGAATTTAATTGTCGAATCTTCCACGACTCCGAAACGTCGTAATCGTAGACGTTCCAAGCAAAGAGTCGAACCGTTTTCTCTTGAAGAGACTTCCGTAGTTACGATGGCCGATCAACGTACTATGGCGGAATTACTCCAAGCACCCACCGAGGGTTACGGAGATGCTATCGTTATTCCCGCTATTCTCGCGGAGAATTTTGAGCTTAAACATGGACTTCTAAATCTTGTAACTTCAAAACAATTTTACGGATTTGAGAAAGAAGATCCTCATGCTCACATTCGTTGGTTTAACAAGATTACTTCCACGATTAAGTATAAAGATGTGCCTAATTCGTCGATTAAGCTTATGCTTTTTCCATTTTCTATCGAGGGGGCAGCCCGGATTTGGCTCGAAAAAGAACCCCCTCGTTCTATTCTTACTTGGGAAGATCTTGTTTCCAAGTTTATTAACCAATTCTTTCCTCCTTCCAAAACTACAAATCTCCGAAATGAAATCACAAATTTTCAACAAAAGTTTGAGGAAACGTTTAGTGAGGCATGGGACCGTTTCAAGGATCTCCTTCGTGCATGCCCACATCACGGTTTTACGGAATTACATCAACTTGATACTTTCTACAATGCTTTAAACCCAACCGATCAAGATTCCTTGAATGCCGCCGCCGGTGGTAATCTTTTGACTAAAACTCCTCGAGATGCTTTGACAATTATCGAAAATAAGTCGAAAGTTCGCAACTTACGAAACAAACCGGTTGTTTCCAAAGTGAGTGCTAATACTTCTTCTTCTACCACGGCATGTCCATCGGAAATGGCCGCTCTTACTGATGCCGTTAATGCTATGCTTCGTCATGTTAAGACCTCACCGTCAGAGACCGTTAAAGCAATTTCTGAAAGTTGTGTGACTTGTGGGGGACCGCATCCCTACTATGAGTGTCTTGCCGCCGATGGCAACACTTTCAATGCTTCTGCAGCCGCAACAACTTATAATCAGAATCAAGGATATCGTCCTCAAGGAGACCCGAATTATCGTGCTAGCAATCAAATGGGACCACCTGGTTTTCCTCCCGTGCAAAATAATCAAAACCGTTTCAATCAAAATCAAGGTTATAATCAAAACCGAGGAAATAATTTCAATCAAGGTAACCAGAATTATCAAGCACCACCTCAAAATGGACCTTCAAACGATCTCTCAAGCCACACGAAGACAAATGACGTTAATATGAGAATAATGCAAAACCAAATAAGCAATATGAGGACGGAATTGAAGAAAGAGTTGGATACTACGTTGACTAGACAGAACAATGCTTTCAAGAATGAGTTAAGGAATGAATTAACAAGTGATATTTAGAACATGATAAGTAGTTTTTTTTCAAATGAATACCGCTTCTTCTTCGGGCTCGGGTTTACTTCCTAGCAACACCGTTGCTAACCCGAGAGGTAACTTGAAAGCAATCACCACCCAAAGTGGTATTTCTTATGACGGACCCCCAATTACACCTCCTTTCTCTCCTCTTCCAAAGGTGGTGGAACAGGAACCCGAGGTGACAAAGGATATGGTGCAACCGAGTACCGAAAACATCCAACCTCCGGTAATCCAAATTCAAGCTCCATTTAATGAACCCGTTGTTGCTCCTAAGCCTAAACCGTTTATACCTTATCCTTCAAGAGCCAACAAGATAAAGCTCCGTGAAAAAGATGATAACCTAGCTTCAAAATTTGTTGAAATCTTTAAGGAATTACATTTTGAGCTTAGTTTCGCGGATGCTCTTCTACATATGCCAAAATTTGCTTCAATGTTTAAAAGTCTCCTTAATAATAAAGAAAAATTATTTGACTTAGCTAAAACACCGGTGAATGAGAATTGTTCGGCGGTTATCCTAAAAAATTTGCCCGAAAAACTTGGAGACCCCGACAAGTTTCTTATTCCATGTGATTTTCCAGAGATAGTTGAATGCTTAGCCTTAGCCGATCTTGGTGTAAGCATCAACTTGATGCCTCTTTCCATATGGAAGAAGCTCTCACTCCCCGAACTTACTCCTACTCGAATGATTCTTGAACTTGCAGACCAATCGACTACTAGTCCATCCGGTATTGCCGAAGATGTCTTTGTAAAAGTAAGGAAGTTCCATTTTCCGGCAGACTTCGTAGTCGTTGATTATGTTGTTGATCCTCGGGTTCCCTTGATTCTCGAGAGACCCTTTTTGAGGACGGCACGTGCTTTGATTGATGTTTATGGTGAAGAATTAACTATCCGAGTTGATGATGAAGCCATAACCTTTAAAGTTGGTCAAACTTCGAGATACTCCTATAATAATGCCAAATCGGTTAATCGAATCGATGTCATCGACGTTTCATGTGAGGAGTATGCTCAAGAAGTGCTCGGTTTTTTAGATAGTTCTACAAGTGGCAATCCCACTCCGTCTTTAGATCCTATCCTTTCCACTTCTTTCCCCTCTCTCACTCCTTTTGAAGGAGGTGACTTCATTTTGGAAGAAATCAAAGCTTGTCTTACAAATGATTCAATTCCACCAGGAATTGATGATGCCTACTTTAATCCGGAGGGATACCTTCTTCTACTCAAGAAGTTATTAAATGACGATCCATCATCTCCTCTCCCTCCGAAAGAACTTCATTTTGAGAAAATTAAAATGATTAAATCTTCTATTGATGACCCTCCGGAGCTTGAGCTTAAGGATTTACCGTCTTATCTTGAATATGCATTTTTAGAGGAACCGATAAATTACCCGTCATAATTTATAAAGTACTAAAAAATGAAGAAAATGCCGCCCTTTTAAAGGTTCTTAAATCACACAAACGGGCCATCGCATGGAAAATTTCTAACATTAAGGGTATCGACCCTAGTTTTTGTACTCATAAGATCTTAATGGAGGATGATTTCAAACCGGCGGTTCAACATCAAAGAAGGGTGAATCCAAAAATTCATGAGGTTATCAAAAAGGAAGTTATCAAACTCCTTAATTCCAGATTGATTTACCCTATCTCCGATAGTCCGTGGGTGAGCCCCGTTTATTGTGTGCCTAAGAAGGGTGGCATGACCGTAGTTGAAAATGAAGATAATGAGTTAATACCCACTAGGTTAGTTACGGGATGGCGCGTTTGTATTGATTACCAAAAGCTTAATGATGCCACTCGTAAAGACCATTTCTCGTTGCCTTTTATGGACCAAATGCTAGAACGTTTAGCAAGGAACGAATACTATTGTTTTTTAGATGGATTTTCTAAATATTTTCAAATTCCAATTGACCCGCAAGACCAAGAGAAGACCACCTTCACTTGCCCTTATGGGACATTTGCCTACCGACGTATGCCTTTCGGCTTATGTAATGCTCCGAGCACGTTCCAAAGGTGCATGATGGCCATTTTCCATGACATGATCGAGGAAACAATGGAGGTCTTCATGGAAGATTTCTCAGTCTTTGAGGATTCTTTCTCGTCATGCCTCTCCCATTTAGACAAAATGCTAAAACGGTGCAAAGACACCAACTTAGTTCTAATTGAGCCTCACTAAACGACAAGTGATGTTTTGTCGTCTAGGGTGAGCGAGAATCGCCGAGTTGGTTTTCCTGCTTATTCGCTGGTTCAATTGTCGGCTATGTGTCATCCTAAGGACAGCCGTCCTAACCAAGTACTTGTACCTTGGTCGGCCTGCCCGTAGGTTCTGCTGGTCCAGCACGGGACTAGAGACTCCGTACCTGATATGTCCTTCGACACACCAGCTTCTCCGGAGTACGTGTCTAGCTTAGTCCGTGCTAGTCTAGCAGGGGTATTCTAGCTGTATATCTCTTCCGGAGGTTTCTGGGTAGACTATACCTCATCAATGAGATTACCATATTGAAGCAGATAGTTGAGGGGATCCTTATGATAAAAAGGCTGTTGTGAAGCTTTTGGATCATTTTAAACATTCTGGACCGAATGGGCAGCATGTTTATATGGTGTTTGAGTATTTGGGTGATAATTTGTTGACATTGATTAAGTACACGAATTACTGAAGGGTTCATCTTTCAAAAGTGAAGGAGATTTACTTTTGTCTATGACTGATCCGGAGAGAGATAGGACAAAAACAAGGGCACCCCTTATCTATCCTTTCTTCCCGTAAGGATAATAATTTGGCGGAATCTGTGGGTTCTTAAGAAGTATGGATAATTATTGCTTAATTTTAAGCCCTTTAAGCGTTTAGTAAAACAAAAAACGGGTTAAAAGTCACCAGGTCAACAAAATTGGGTCAATGGTTAAACTAGTGGTCTTTCTAAAAAAATACTATTTAAACTAATATGACATTGATACCCAAAATTATATAAACAAACCAAACAACATTTTATATATTATAATTTTGTTTATATTATAAAACTGTGAAATTGAAAATGCAGAACGAAAAATATAAAGTTTAACAAGTCAAAAGTATTAAAATGACAAAAAGTACGATTGTAGCTCCTTTTAATAAAACTTCCTTTTGAAAAAAGTTCCATGTAAAACACTATCTAGTTAAAGAACAATCAACTCCATCTCAACAATCCATTTTATTTTCATCTAATGGTTTAAATCAATTCTTATTTTAATATAATTAAAAAACCCACTTTCATCCTATTTTTTAAAAATTAAATATCTCACAAACCGTTAATCGTTACGCAAAACGAAACATACAATCGCGACGAAAATTAAATCATCTTTCTATAGAGGGGCACTTCTATATACTTTCGACGAATTTTTTATTTATTTTTTTTCAATCACGTCTGAAAAAATCACATGTGATTTGGATCACAATCACATGTGATTTCCTTCGACAAACTTTTTTTTTAATTTTTTTTCAGTCACGTCTGAAAATATCACATGTGATTTGTATCACAATCACATGTGATTTGTACCACAATCACATGTGATTTCTTTCGACGAACTTTTTTTTTCAGTCACGTCTGAAAAAATCACATGTGATTTGTATCACAATCACAACATGTGATTTGTACCACAATCACATGTGATTTCTTTCGACGAACTTTTTTTTTCAGTCACGTCTGAAAAAATCATATGTGATTTGTATCACAATCACATGTGATTTCTTTCGACGATTTAAAAAAAAAAATTTCAGTCACGTCTGAAAAAATCACATGTGATTTCGTAAAATCACATGTGGGTTTTTTAGACGTGACTGAAAAAATAAGTTCGAAAAAAGTACGTCGAAAGTATATAGAAGTGCCCCTTTATAGAAAGATAAAAAAATATTCGTCGCGATGATGTATTTTTTTTCTTTTGACGATTTACCGTTTTCAAGATATTTTATTTTTAAGTGAAAGGTAGGAAGTGGGTTTTTTTTATTTTAATGAAAAAAATAAATGGCTAGGATTCACCCGTTTGGTCTTTAAGATTATAATGTTTTATAAAGATATCACCTCACTTTCTTATTTCAGCATTCTGTCAAAAATAGGGGTGAGCATCGGTCTAAGACCGGACCAGACCGGCCAAGACCGGACCGGACCAAGACCGAATTGGTTCAAAATGCCGGACCGAGGACCGGACCGAAATGGTACGGTCCGGGTCGGTCCGGTCCGGTTCGGTCTTCGGTCCGATCCGGTCCTACAAGGCATAATCCTCAGGTTTTTGGTAAGACCGGACCGGACCGGATCGGATCGACCGGACCGAAGATCGAATTGGTTCAAAACGCCGGACCGAAATGGTACGATCCGGTCCGGGTCGGTCCGGTCTGGTTCGGTTTTCGGTCCGGTCCAGTCCTACAAGGCATAATCCTCGGGTTTTTGGTAAGACCGGACCGACCGAACCGAAGACCGAATTGGTTCAAAACGCCGGACCAAAGACCGGACTGAAATTCGTTCGGTCCGGTCCGATCGGTCCGGTTCGGTCCTTATGCTCAGCCCTAGTCAAAAACACACGACCTACTTTTTGCTCATTTCTAGATCGTCATCCCAAAACCCTCCAATTCAAAATCCCAAATCAAGAGTTCACAAAAACAAAATGTCAGACCACGTACCTTTCGAAATGCAATCAGAAATCATCAAAAAGCTTCCCGTCAAATCATTACTTCAATTCCGATCCGTTTCGCAACAATGGAAGTGTCTCATCGACAACCCGGAATTTATAAAAAAATACCACCCACAAAAACATCATTTACTTGTATGGTACGAGATAGATAGTGTCCGAACATATACCTCGATTATCGATGACAATACTTTCCCCCAACAAAAGTTTCCTTTAACCACCCCCGCGCCCCTTAACTTACTAAGATTCACATCAACACTCGGTTCCGTTAATGGTCTGATATGTTTTTATGGCTTGTACAAAGATATAACTTACATGGTTGTTCTTTGGAATCCTAGTATTAGGAAATGTGTTGGTATTGTCATCCCTAATGTAGACTATTCACCATACGGAGGTACTGTTGTTGGTTTCGGGGTTTGTTCCGATACTAGTGACCCTAAGCTTGTTAAGATTAAGAAATTTAGAACCCGGAATATATGTTGGGAGGTCCAGGTCTTTACATTAAGTTCACGTGTTTGGAAAACTGTGTATAGTGGTGCGCCTTTTAAATCGTGCGATTTGATGTCGGATCATGTTTTTATAGATGGGGTTATTTATTGGTGTACTCTTGGTAGTTTTATTATTTCGTTTGATTTGAAAAGTGAGAAGCTTGGTGAAGTGTGTCTTCCGGAGAGATTAGTTGGTACTAAGGATTTATTGGTGGCGAAGGTGAATGAGTCGCTTGGTTTGCTTGAGTATAGTAAAGAGGGTGAGACGCAGGTTTGTGGTGTGTGGATGAGGAAAGATGGTGTTAATCAACCGTTTACAAAGATATATACGGTTAAGGTCGAGGGTAAGTCGGTGTCGGCGTTCAATGGTACTGTATTGGGGTTTAGGAACAACGGTGAAGTTGTATTGAATATGGTGGATGATGATTATAAAGAGTCTACGGTTGAAGTTTATGAACCCTCGTCAGGACATATGAATGGTGTTGGGATTAAAGGAGACTATATTAAGTTCTTCGCCACTTCGTACATGGAAACGCTACTTTTGCTTGATGAGTAAAATTCTATCATTCATTGATAGCGAAGATGGATCATTGGATTGCAAGGTGTTAGCATCAACCTGTCAGTCTTTATTATTCAGTTTCTAAGTTGCACGGGTACGGAAACGGGGACGGGTACGGGTACGGGGACGGGTACCGAGAAACGGCAACATCTTAAAATTCAAGAAACGGATACGGCGGGGAAACGTCTATGTGTATTATAATATTTTAGTATATACCAAATTGTCTTCCAAAAATTATTACACAACATTCAAAAATCAGATTTAATACAACATAACATATTAATATTATATTATAATAAATAAATTTTAGATGTATATACATTTTATATATTTTAAATTAAATAAATATACTTATCTCTTGAAAGTTGAACTAGAGAAATACACATATATCATCAACTACACAGAAAAAAAACTATTTTTTTAATTACAAAGCAAGAAAAACCATCTTTATACAACTTTGTAAATAAAGAAAAAAAACTATTTTTTTAATTATCTCTACTGAAAATACATTAAAAGAGAGATATAATTTGATTAAATTTATACTCCCTATGTAGTACGTACTATGATCACGTGACCAAGTAACACAAAAGAGTACGAGTGTACTTTTTTTACTAAACAATTCACACAACCAATAATAGTTTTTTTCTTCATCTTCTTATGCTCCGGTGACATTTTTTTCCGGCAACTGTACATTTTTGTTTGGGAAACGTGACTTTTTGGGCCAGAAACGTTTCCCCAAACGTTTCCTAGGTAAGGATCGGCGTACCCCAATTCAAGAAACGTTTCCATTTCTCCCGGGGATGTTTCCCATGCGTTTCCCGGCGTTTCTTGCCGTTTCCCGTTTCCGGGACGTTTCCGGTACGTGATACGGCATCCCGGCGGCGTTTCCGTGCATCCTAGGTTTAAACAACATAAATAGCAACAAACTTTTTCAAATATGTCTATTTGGTGCGTGAACTAAAAAGTGTTTCACTTTATGTAACACACTTTCATGTTTTGTTTTACTTTGCACACTACTTTACTTGCTAACCGTAAAACCGGCTAAAAAAGTTTAGTACTTATAATTTGCTATTTTATTAAATTCTTGCTTTTTATCATCAAGAACTCAGATTCATTATTGTAATTTTAGACTTTTTCTTATCATCAAGAACTCAGATTCCTTATTAATCTTAGCTCAGTTGGCCACCAATAATATCCTTAGATATGTGAGTTCCCTGCCAACCTAGAGGTTGTAGGTTAAAGCCTCGCTAGAGGCATGTGAAATATATTGTGAGATAGTAAAAAAATTTGCCGTTCTAAAAAAAAATTAAATCCTAAACTTCATTCGACAATATAATCGTTTTAATCACGGGACAACAACCCAATTGTTACTTAGGGAGTATGATTATTTTGATCTAAATTCAACAACCAAAGAATATAAGAACGTTAGAAGATATTTGAATTCAAGAATGGATAATTAGTTTTTGACCTGTTTGACCTCAAATTCTATACAGGGAATTGAGTTTTGTACTACACAAATCGTCGCCATCCTGTATATTTGTATATATACTATAAGACCAACTTAATATTTAACAATCTGAGAACAGTATGTGTTCTTATAACATCCAACGAGTCATCATTGAATGTTAGTAACTATCTAGCACAAGTGCACGACAACAACAAACAGCATCAGTATTCATTCCAGAATCACATGAACTTCCACGAGATTCAAATGTTGGAGAATAACAGACCACCGCAAAAAGCATAATAAGCCTTGAGAGTTACAAAGTATCCTTGAATCGAAATCGTTCAATGGACATAGGAATCATTTATACTTTTATATTTTGCAAGAGACTTGAGCATACAAATAACTGATGTAAGCATTGTTAGTCATAGTTCTGTTTTGACTTTCTCTACTTTCTGCTATCTAATTTACACATCTTTTTTCCAAAAAAGTAAAATGTATTAAGCACCAAATAATAAGTCAAATTATAGCATACTATAAACATTTCCCAAGACCATATAAACAAAATACTGACAAAGGAAACAAAACTCAACCAATTCAGGATTCTGCATTCTCAATGACCAGGAAGCTATCTTTATGTAGCTATCTTTATGTAGCTACTATCATTAACTACAAGAATCAACATACACCAAATGAATGTTACCCTAAACTTGTATTTGTATTTACAGAGTATCCAAAGTAACCGCCAAGCATAATGAAATGAGAATGTAACGAGGCAAAGATGAAGAACACTAACAAGATTTCAACAGGTAATGAACATCTAAAAGGCCTGTCATAATTAATTACAAACACAATAAGGCGTCTATTGTATAAAGGACATTCCTCATTCTAAAAAAGCCATCAAAGATAAGGAACGCATAAGATTGCATAGATGACATTGCTTAACAACATTCAATCAGTGATAAAAAAAACTAAAATAGATGAAAGTGATATTTCCACACCTTAACTACAAAATAGGCCCACTGATATGCGGCGGTCATCATTTTGATCGGTTATTGTCATAATATATACGTGAATCCAAGTGATCAAGCAAAAGTAGTGATTCCTTGTAAAAGCCCATGAAGAATGAGTCATGTTCTCCACAGATCCCAAGATTCTTGATTTGTTGAGAGCATGGGTCGTAAACATTAAGTACCGATCTAAGCATTTCGAACGCATTTTGACTTCCAGTTTTAAATATAGTTTCAACATTTTTTTAAACCTAATTATTTGATCTATTCTTGGTGCCCATCAGGCCATCACCCATACGCTAGCTTCCTCGGCCAGAAATTTGTACCCACGCACAACAAGAGACCCGCTTAGCTTAGAAACTGAGAAATTGGACAATTTCTTTAAGGTATCTGGTAGGTTTATCACTTTAAACTCATGAGTAATCAAATCAAATCAACCATGTGATTTCTGGTAGGTTCACCAGTATAAGTCCATTCCCAAGCAACCCAATAGATAAATTATCTATAACAACCTGAGTATTCCTGAAAAGTCTAATTGTTTGACGAAGCAACTTATCACTTGGAATGACATTCCAAACCCCCGAACTCAGGGGCGGAGGGATGTAGAAGGTCGGGGGGGCCGGCGCCCTCGATAAACTGACAATTTTTTTTTAGTGTAAAAATTGTATTTTTATAGCCTTATTTTTAGCTTGCCCCCATTTCAAATCTCAAATTGCTCTCGATACGACTGCTTAAATATCAAAAAGCTATTGAAAAGCTGCTAAAAGATGCTAAAAAAATGTTAAAAGCTGCTAAAAACTGCTAAAACGCTGCTAAAAAGTGCTAAAACGCTACTAAAAAGTGCTAAAATGCTACTAAAAAGTTGCGGTTTTTGAAGCTATTTTCGGAGAAAAATTTTTTGCCCCCTATATATCAAGATCCTGGCTCCGCCACTGCCCGAACTCAATGTGAAAACTTCAACAAACCAAGGCATGTTATCTGCATATTCAAAACTAACAACAGTAGGGTCATTAGTAACCGGACAAACCCCAATTTGAGCTTAACTATAGAGTGAAAGTGGCCATAATGACCCACTTATATATACAACAGCAACAATACTCAATCCAACTAGTGAACTAATGTAATAGGTCAAACGGGTGAAAGTCACTGTATTCAAATAATCAAATGTGTAAAAACCTTGTGAAAGTCATATTAAATGCGCAAGACTTTATTATCATATTTTGCACATAAATAGTTTAACCATATCCGGACCGTTTTGACCTGCACTAACCGGAAGCCAAGATCTCGCCATGTTTAAAACAAACGATTAACATAAGCCAAAAACTATGATACCTTTTCTTGATGGGCTGACGCGACTCGGAATGTTTTGACCCGCACTAAAAAGTACTCATTTCTTACCCATTTAACCCCTCTATTCATCACCTCATGAAAAAAAACAAACAAAAAAGCAGTTGCACGTAAGAAATGCTTACTATTTGCATACGGTCCAATCCAAACAAGGCTTCCAGGAAATACGCATGTGGTAAAAATGCCTCGAATCCTCAAAACCTCATTTCTACTAAAAGTATTTGAATGTTCAGTACCAGCTTTAAGAAAAAGTTTATGATACATTCTCCAACGAGGTCTTTTTCCCCACATAATCTAGTCTATATAGTTGATAAAATTCCAAATTTAGAGAACTAGTGACATATTCCTCTAATTTAAAGCGATATGGTTGAAAATAAAACAAACTTGGACTTTTTAGTTGGTAAC